>CAUZXS010003354.1:7500-67500 GCA_963585895.1 Sepioteuthis lessoniana
ATTTGACCCATCGGTAGGATACTAACAGGTACTATCACTCTGAGTCGGAGTGGACCTGGGAGTAGTGGCAATAAAGAGGAACTCCACACTCTCCATCTCTCTAAAAGTGGAGCCTCACCGTAAGTGCAGTTTAGTGTCATACCTAGGATACTCTTTTTTTTTTTTTTTTTTTAGAGGGAGTCTTACCTCTCTGCCAGAGATATAGTCAGTGTGTTTTAAGTCCTGCAGACAAAGCTAAGCTAAGCTTAGTATAAAACCTCCACACTCTCACACTAAACCGGGCTCATGGGAACTAAATAAATATCTACATCCGAAAAAGCACTGGTAAAAGCAAAATAAAACAAAAACAAAGATCGCTTGAATTTAAGTTTTAAATGAAATATGTAAAGTTCTAGACAGGGGTAAGTTTGGGAGTTTTCTAAACCAGTGAAAGAGCTAGAGAGTAAAGAGATGAATATTTAAGAGAAAAAAAGTCAATTTTTGTAATGTAAAATAATTGAACTAAAATTTCAAATTCATCAAAACGATTTATTCTCGATTTCACACTATTTCTTTTTTTACCGTTCTAAGAGTGTATTGAGCCTATCTCAGAATGATAAACAAATAAGAATCGAAGAGTGTATCGACCCAAACCCAAAATGGTAAATAAATAAATAAATAAAACAAAATATTAACATAAAAATGAAAAATTACCTGTAATAAAATAATCGTAATGCAAATACTTTATCTAAATATTTTTTTTTTCATTCATCCGGTTGTTTTTTACACTCATTCACATTAAATTCATATAAAGTAAATACAATACAAAGAAAAAAAAAATACACACTCATATATTTTTAAAATGTATTTACATGTCCATTACATGGAATTCAAAATAGCGTTTCAATGTTTTATATTTCAGGTCATTCTTTACCTAGTTCAATTTTATGACAAATAAAAATTACTTTTGTTTACGTATCACCACACTATGTTCACCACTATCAATAGTTACTACTTTTTAATTGACAATGACATCAGAGAGTAAAGGTATTTTTTATTAACTCACCTGGCCAGCTAATTAATCATAACAAATGATATTCTTCCCCCTCTTCAAATAATAAGGGTTAAATTGGTCAAAATACCTGGGAGGGGGAAATGACATAACATAATACCGTGTGGTTATGGTAAAAGCTTACGACCTGCAACTAACTACAAAATGTTAAACGGTTGGTAACGTATGAATTAGGATAGTTCATAGATTTTATGTTTATTCTGTGGAAAAGAAAATTAACTCTATAGTGACTACATGTTTGTTTCTTTGTTGTTGTTTTTTTGTAGTTTTTTTTTTTTTGCTTTTAGTTGTTCTTTTTTGTTTTTTGTTTTTGTTGGAGGTGTTTTTTCCGACTATTTCTCCGACAATGTAAAGAATTATTTCTTAAATAAAACGCCCCTCTTCTTTTTGCTTACCCAAAGAGTTAAATTATACTGAATATGACAGAGGGCAAAATAGTTATTTACTAACCTTTGCTTAGTTGTGGCATAAGGCCAGAAGAAAGGGGCACCCAGTGAGAATCGAACTCACTGATAATGGGCTGGCAAATCTAGCTTGCTAAACCATTACACAACGCGAGGCACCTACTTTAAACTGAATAGTTATTTACTAAGCTTAACTGGGGCACGAGACCTGATAAATGGAGCACCCAGTGAGAATCGAACTTACTAACCATGTTCTGGCTAATCCATCTTACTAACATTTACACCGCGACAGGACTTGACACAAGGTCAATGAACCGAAGGTTGATTATAGTGGGGGTTAGGGGAGGGGAAGGTTGGGCGCGAGCCGAGGCTCGAGCCCTGCTGGACTATGATGCAGCTCGCCCACTTGAAGGTGGCCCAGACGAAGCCGAGGGCCTTACAGCCTCAAGTCTGCCTTTGTTGTTCTGTGTCCGTACCAGCGGCCGCGCGAAGTGCCCACTTTAAACTGAATAGTTATTTACTAAATTTAGTTGTGACACAAGGTTGGATATATGAGACACCCAGTAAGAATTGAACTCACGAACAATGGTCTGCTAATCTAGCTTGCTAACCATTACACTTTTCACGATCATCAGAGAGCAAAAATAGTGACTTAATATTTCTATTTGAAATAAGAAGATCCACGAAGAGATTTGTATTTTTTTAATTTATTTTTTTTATTTCTATTTGAATATAAACTTAAAAAAAATAACGTAGTTCATAAATGCATAGGTTCAATCTTACATAAAAAGTAATTGTTTAACCAAAAAAAGAAACAAACCATTAGCTTTTTAAAATTTTTATTTTATATCATTGCTCCGCAAGATTATTTGAGGAAGTCCCCGTGACGTTAATACCTAAAATGTTGGACTGCGAGATCCTAGTATGCGAGTTCGAACTCCAGTCGTGCTATTGCATTCACTTTTGGACTAATACACTTGAAAAAGGCATGAACCTCCTTATCCACCCCCAACTACGAGTTGAATAGTATCACTATTGTTCTTCTACAAGGGTAACATTGGCATTAAATTACCCCCGAAGGTTGATATACCATTAAAAACAAAGAAACCTAATAAAACCTAACTTGCTAACCATTTTACGTGGCTAAAATAAAGAAAAACACAATTTCTTTAAAATTATTTTATATTCCTGCAGACATTTCTTTAGAACTGAGCCGGTGCTTACGACTCCCGACCGAGGTACTCAAGCCATTTTTTTTCTGTGAATACTACTTTATTGGCATGTTGTACAGTAGGGATCATATCATGGATTCAGGAATGGAATGCGTGAAACACCAGCACCAACCCTGCCATGGAATTTTTAAGAATTTAAAGAAAGATATATGACCATGTGCATTTAATTTCCAAAAAGTGCAGTAAAATAAGCAAATAAACAGAAATAAAGCCTATTTATATTTTGGGGGAATCAAAATGTTTGAGTCCTACAAACTGAATATATTACTGTTATAATCCTCTATTTAAATGATTTCTACAGTCGGCCCGAGGGCTAAGTGGTTGCTTAGAGTATTGTGGCCACTCTGAATGGCCCCGAGAGCATTTGATTGTTTTTGTTGTTGTTGTTTTATAAGATGAAATTTTAATGTTTCAATAAAATAAGAAACGAATTCAAATTTATAAAAGAAATGACAGTTACTGCTTAATTAAAAAGAGAAGCAGGAGTATTTTATGAAATAAGTTTACTCAAACCCATTATAGCCCAGTCGGCTTATGCGTCTCTAGTGGTGTAATGGTGAGCAAGTTAGACTAGCAAACCTATACGAATGAATTCGAGTCTCATTGGGTGTCCCATTCATATGGTCCTGTGCCACATCTAAGCAAAAAGCTTACTAAAATTACAGCCGAATCGGCTGGGGCTGTAGAATACGACGACGGCATCTTTGCAGAGCCTAACGAATGTTCTGAGTATGACACTGAACCATCTGATGGTGAGGCTCCAGCCCTGGAGCTCTAGGGGATGTGGAGTACCCCTTCATTGCCATTACTCCCAGGTCGACTCGAATTGATAATACCTGTTAGTATCCCATCTATGGGTCAAATAGAACTGTTTAACTACTTCAGTGTGTGCAAACAAATGACTGATGCTAAATTGATTTGTTAGTGTTAAATTGCAGTACATGAAACTATTTGACTATGTTCAAACAAATGATTAAAATTAAGTAGAATGATTTGTTTTAGACAGGAATACTTGAAACCATTTAACTGTGTGCAAAGAAATGCGCTCTGGCTCGTTTAAAAAAGTTATCTACAAACTATTTGTCTACAAATCTCTCTCTCTCTCTCTCTATATATATATATATATATATATATATATATATATATATATGTGTGTGTGTGTGTGTGTATATATATATATATTTATCATACAACGTGTGAAAGCACGTGCGATACCATGTCCTCATCAGCCGCCAACCAGGGGTGATAACACAGTTTCGGTAGCTCAAGGCGGTACCAAGCAGCTACCAAGCAGCTTTTGCCACCGGACAGGGTATAATAGTTCCATCAGAACTCATCAGTGTAGCTAGACAGGCTAGATTCCCGAAACTGAGAGCGAAACCTGGCTGACTGTAACTATATATATATATATATATATATATATATATATATATATATATATATATATATATTTAAACAGGATTTGGCATTATGTAACCTACATGAGTTGATATGCCATAAAACACAAACAACCAAAAATAAATACTTACATTTCACCATCCCGGTAAGAGTAATTTTCGGTAATTATTTTCATAGTTTTTACTAAAAATTTGCATTTACAAACTATATCTCGCTACAATTCACCCGCTCTGTATATTTCGTTTGTCTTCCCCCCCCCCCCACACACACACATACACATACACAACTATTCTGATTTACATTGCTGATATAATTTTTTGGATTGAAATGTAAATATTCAGTAAAAAATAAAGATAATGACAAATTTATTCTTATCTGAATGGTGAATGTAAATATTACATTCCTTTGAAAATATTTTGTATATTCCTGCAGATATTCCCTAAGAGGGATAATTTGGATAAGTACAGTCAACTCAGAGAATTAAAAGATAGATATAAGACTATTTGCACTCAACTTTTAAAAAGCAGAGAAATAAAGCCTATCCATTTGATAAAACTTAGTAAAAATGCTTTGAAACACAGGAGAACAAAGATTATGTCTTGTTTGTACACAGCAACGTATACAAATGATATTCAAAAACCCTGTAAACAAGTTTTAAAAAAGCTGTTCTGAGTTCTCTCCCCTTTTAAATATTACTATATAATCCTACTCATAAAAAAACAACAACTAATTAGTTGTCTTCCCACATTAATATTTCTAACACTGACCAGAATAATTGTAAAAAGTTATTACTGCTGTTTAAATTACTTATGTCAACTAGAATTTCAAACTACCATCTGTTTTTTCCCATCTGTGTACTACTACCACTACTACTACTACTACTACTATTACTACTACTACTACCATTAACAATAATGATAATTTTGGTCTGTGGGCAGAGTGTTTGCCAATGGTCTGGAAGACCAGGGTTCAGTTCCAGGTCGAGTTATACCAGAGACTCACTAAATGACACTTGATACCTCTTTGCTTATTGCTCAGCATTATAAAGTACAGATCAAGGGTAAAGTGGAGCAATTCAGGGAAAAGAGTAACGCTCTCCCTTACACCTCAGTGTAATAGCAATTGAAAAGGAAGCCCTCAGGTCGCTCTCAACTACAGTCGTCAACTACTATATATATATATATATATATATATATATATATATATATATATAGAGAGAGAGAGAGAGAGAGAGAGGGAGAGTTGAAAACAAGGTAATCTAAGCAGAAAGAGAGATTTTTTGAGAAACAAAGTTGGCACTACAGCGTTTGTTCTAATGAACCATCATCAGGACTGGGAGAGATGATATTAGTGGTGTTAAATCAACAATGAATGTTTAAAATATATATATATATATATATATACACAAAAACCAAGGGAAAACCTATAAATCAGAAAACAGGGCCAACTTTTCCTGATATATAGGTTTTCCCTTGGTTTTTGTATATTTTTTTAAACATCCAACATTGATTTAACATCACTAATATCATCCCTTCCAGTCCTAATGATGGTTCAGTAGGACCGAAACACTATAGCATCAACTTTGTTTCTCAATAAATCTCTCCTGCTTGAATTACCTCGTTTTTAAATTTTTCCTCTATCTTAATAGATTTTACTCCATTATTTACTTCCATATATATATATATATAAAGTAAGTAAAGTTAGCAAACTTACTCAAGGATTGCCCGAAGGCTCCCTCTTCAATAGCTACAACACCAAGGTGTAGGGGAGGATGCTACTCCATTCCCTGGATTGCTCCACTTTACCCTTGATGCGCACCTTATAATGCTAAGTGCAAGGCAGTATCGAGTACCATTTTTTGAGTCTTTGATATGACTCAACCTGGGATTGATCCCTAGTTTCCTGGACCATTGGTGAACACTCTACTCATTATATATATATATATTCCTGGGAGCCACTTCTGGGCTATACAAAGGTAAACAAAAATCCAGTTCTACAGTTATGGTATCCTTCTACCCACCTTGTGGGATGTGTTACAAAGTCTAATACACAACAACCTGAGAGTAGGATGCAACCTTTTTTTTTTCAAGTAAACACATGGCATTGCTGTTTCTCTCAACGGAACTTAATTAAAAAATGCAACACATTTTCATAAAACTTTACAATACATATTTACCCAAATGTTATTGCCTCTATAGAAAGACAATCTCAATATAAAGCAAGTACATTTCTTCTTTATAGAAAGAATTTGGTTTTAAAGTATATCATATTTGTCTTCATTTCAATGAACTCATTGCTTTTCAGAAATATTACTATTGACTTAGAATGGTTTGGTTTGGTTTTCTAGCAAATCCAGTTTATTCATATATATTAGACATATATGATTAGTCAGCAAACTTAAATAGTTCCAAGTATTGCTATGTATCACTAATAATTCAATTACACATCTATCATTTGCTTACATACAGTTAAATGATCAAATAGTTCTATTTCTAACCATTCAATTTAGCATAAGTCATTTGTTTTCACTCAGTTTAAATGTCAAACTGTTCTCTTTGACCCATAGATGGGACCCTATCAGGTGCTACCACTCAGGGCCAGAGTGAACCGGGGAGCAATGGCAATGAAGGGGTTCTCTGTATTCCCCAAAGCTCCAGCATTACTGGAGCCTCACTATCATTGGTTGGGGTGAGGTGGGTCTTACCTCTCTGCAGAGATGCAGTTGGTATATTTTACTGCCCCAGCTGACTGGGCTGACACAAAATGATGGCATCTTCTAATTAGATGGCAGAACTCTGAAATTAATTGACTAGTTCATATACCTCAGTAGCTACATCTCATCTACTGAAAGCAATGTCAAAATATGCATAGGTAAAGTGTGGAGTGCAATTGATCAATTATCAACCATATGGAAATCTCTCAGATAAAATAAAATGGGAATTCTTCCAATCTGTAGCTGTGCCAGTACTACTGTATGGCTGTACCTCTTAGACTAAAACACTAGGAGAAAAAGCTAGATAGAAACTATACAAGGATGCTGGGTGCTGTTTTAAACAGCAGTTGTACGGCCACTTACCTCCCATCTCACAAACCATCTAAGTAAGATGAACAGAACATATTGGGCGTTGCTGGAGAAATAAGGATGAACTCATAAGGACATTCTCTTATGGACTCCTACACATACCCACCAGTGTTGGCTAATCAGCAAAAACTTACATTTATCTGCTATTTGGACAGTGGATACCATCAAGAGCAATGGCTGATAGGGATGGATGGCAAGAGAGTGTCAAAGGAATCTATGCAGTAGGCATGCTTTGATTATGATGATGATGATGATGCAAGTTCATTACTGTTTTACATTGGAGTAAAGATATTGTTATCTATGGGAAAGTTCATTTTTATAAGAGACATGGAAGATATATTTTAAAAATACTTAGCTTAAGAAAATTCCTTATAGTTTTATATTGGAGTAAAGATGTTCTATTTTTTTCATGAATGAAAGATTGTGTATGTTAGCAGCAAAACAGTGATGTTTAATTTGAATTTATATTTTTACAACTTAAAATACTTTATTATTGTTAGACATTAAAAAGTGGTCAAACATTAAAAAAATTTTCTTTAGAATAGTTTTAAAAAATTGTTCAGAATAAAAGCTAAAAAATAGTCAGAATATGAAGTTTGTTTAAAAAAAACAAAAAATAACAATGTTCAGAATATGAAGCTAGTCAAAAAAAAAAAAGAACTAAGTAACTGACTTTTGTTTTAGCGATAAAAAGTTTGATGGGAATTGAAGGGGTGTTCAGATGAATAAGAAGAAGGAGTATTAAAAGGAGCATTTGGAGTATTAAAAAACAAATTCCAAACTTCTCACCGGATACCAATTCCAAATAAAAGTCTAAATCTCTCAGGTGTACAATTGTTTTTCTCTTTGCTAAAATAGTGTGTTTGTTTTTTGCTATGTCTCGTATCACAATGTTATTTTCAGAACATTGAGATCACTATTTAAAAACAAGGATCTCTTCCGTAATACCTGAAAGTAAATACAGTTTTTTTTAAAGTCACATAGAAAAGTTTTAACATAATTTTAACAAACAAAAAAAACAAACAGAAACCAATTAGGAGTAGTCATTTTTATTATACTACATATTACATAGCCTGGAGATTCATAGCTGGAGGAAGACTGTTTTACCATAAGTCATTCTGTAGAAAAGATAGAAGAGAGCCTCCTCCTGAAAATTATTAGCAAAGTTGATCTCTACTCTCATTTCAATTTATCAATATTTTTTTCAAATATTCATTTCATATATTCTTAAAACTATTTAAGCTGTCAAAAATGGTATGTACATAATATGAGGCATGGTAAAAAATTATAATTGTTAATGTCAGTTATAGTAAAATGTATTTTTCAGGTTTATTTAGACAAGCATATTTTACCATATTCTTGGATTTGTTAAGTTCCACAACCAATGTAATTTGCTATATCAAAAGGAAAATGGCTGACAGCTTTTATTTTTGTAAACATTTTTTTTCCTTAACGTAAGGTTATTTCCAAAACTTAGTAATGTCTTGGAACAATTTTTAATAATCCAAATATCAGAATGGTTAGAATTAACTTCATGTTTTTGCCTTTTCTGACAAAAGGCCACCGGGGATTGGGTAAGTTTTTTTTTGTTTTTGTTTTTGTTTTTCAAATATGCACTTGTAAAAAAAAAAAATTGCCCAGTCTCCTCCACCTGTATCTTGAAGGGGTCAGACTATTTCCAAATTACCCGTGAGTATAATGAGGAGATACTGCTTCAAAATCAGAATCCTAATATCTTGTTTTTGTCTTTTTGTTTTTTTAAATTTTTTTGCTATATTTGGCCCAAAGACATCAACACATCTGAAGGAGATGAACAGATACTACATACAGATCTCAGCTGAAATTCCAGACAGTTGATTGACTGTATATAATACGAAAAAGTTAGAAACTTCAATAATAGGATACACTGATAAAATTGATAATTTTTTTTTCCAATTAAAAGATCAAGTAAAATTAACAAGAAAGAAATTACTAAACTTAATTCAGGTTTATAAAAAAAAAAAAGGATTTGGAATAGAGAAGCAGTGCTTTTCTAGAGCTTACCATAGCCTCACTCTAACATATCAAGGAAAAATCAAAATCAAAGCAAAAATCATGTAGAAGAGCATTGAAACAAAAACAGCAGCATATTACATTAATTATTTTATAATTTATGATATAAAGTGAGCACTAACATGCAATACATCTTTCATATGACTGAAATAAGTAATTTATATTTTATTTTATCACTTACATACTGAAATGCTGTTATATTCTATATTATCATTAATGTCTGAATTATATTTTGCAGCATTGAAGTAAACAAGTTCAAATTACAGTCACACTAATACATTCACTTTTTGATTAATGCCCTTGAAAAAAGTATGAACCCTCTTATCCCCCCAGCTATGGGTTAAATAATATCATTGCTGTTCTTCTACAAGAATACTCTGGCATTAAATAATCCACAAAAGTTGATATGCCATTAAACAAAGAAATCAAACCTATAAGTATATTTCTGTGGAGCTCTTAAGTACATTTTTTTCATTTAGGTTTGGTGCTTAACCTTATAAGAAGCCTTATAAGAAGCCTTATATATATATATATATATATATATATATATAGGTATTCTTTGGTCCAGTTAAACCGGAGGTGGGAATAATTCCATCAGGACAAGAAATTATTCATGAGTGAATATTTAAATTTTCCTGGTAAAGAAAGAATATATATATATATATATATATATATTTACCAACCCCACTACACAAGCAGGATGTGACTCAAGGTTAGTTTTTTAAACTGGGTTTAACAGGTTTGAATTCAGAGTTTTTCTTTTCTTAGACTGGTTGCCATACCAAGGCTAAAGAGCCCAGTTTAGCCTGCTATTTCCCCATAGTCCAAGGGAGAATAGCTGAATACATACCTTTCCCAAAGATATTAACACTTAGTGAAAATTCTACAAATATAGCAAACTACATTATTAATACATGCCATATATACTCGTGTATCATGTGACTCTCCAAGACCTAAATTTTAGCCTGATATCAAGGGGTCACACTAAACACAAGATACAAACTTTCTCGGTGGATATAGTCGGCCAAGGCTAGGTCTAGTTTGTATCTCATGTATGTATGATGTGACCCAACAATTTAGATCAAAATTTAGATCTACAAAAGTTACATAATACACAAGTATATATATATATATATATATATATATTTCTGTTCAAATCCCATCTGAAGAACAATGAGCTGGTGGAATAAATTTATAATGGAGTATATCTATTAATTTTCTTGTTATTAATATGTTTTGCTCTGTATGTGAATTTCTTTATATATGTTTCTATATATATAAATTAGCCATGCATTGAGCACTATTTGGATTGTTCTTTTTATATCTATTTGCAGACTTAGATGATATATATATATATATATATACATATAAAGAATATAAGAAACAGAAGTGCTGTCAGCTCCAATGTCTAAAAAATTAGCACTGCACCACTGATTTTCTAGAATTAAGTCCTTTCTTTGCACTTTAAACAACCATTTAAAGATATACAAATTTTAATTAAGAACACTTAACTTTACCTTCTAAAATGGAGGATAAGTCTTTGTATCTCGAGCTAGGTACAGTTGTGTATGTTTTCTATTTATCATTAGGTTTTTGAACAGATTTTTTTCCAGTAGCGGCAGATACAGTGGGCATAGAAATGAGTTTGCAGAAGCAGTGAGAAAGAGGGCAATCATAACAAGAGTCAGCCATTCTCTATTTGTAAGTTCCATTAAGAGTTAAACTTGAATAACTTTTTGAATGTCACAAAAATTAGGGACAAAAATCTTTCACTGCAGAAACAATCTGAAGCTGATTGAATATCAACAGATTGTATGTTTTCTTATTAAATTGAAAATATAAAGTTAGTCTTTTTTTCTTTTTTCTTTTTTAATGGATATGAAAATGTAAAATTCAGTTAAATTTCCAATTTTAGTGTAGGGTTTGGTAGAGTGTTCACCAATGGTCTGGGAGACCTGGGTTCAATCACAGGTCAAACCATACCAAAGACTCAAAAGATGGTACTAGATGCATCCTTGCTTAACACTCAGCATTATAAGGTACATATCAAGGGTAAAGTGGAGCAATCCAGGGAAAGGAGTAGCGCCTTCCCCTACACCTCGGTGTAGTAGCAATTGAAAAGAGAGCCTTCAGGTCACCTTCAACTGAGGTCGCCAACTAAAATATACCATAGGGCACCTAGTTAAAATCAAACTTAGTAAAAATGGTCAATTAGCCTAGCTTGTTAACCATTGCAACATGTAAGGTGCCCATTAAAAAAAGATTTAGCTTAGCTTAAGTTTGGCACAAAACCACAAATACTAGACACTCAGTGAGGATCAAACTCACTTCTCAGTAGCAATGGATTTGTGAGACTAGCTTGCTAACCATTATACCATGTAAGGTTCCCAATAAAAAAAATTAAGCTTAGCTTAAATTTAGCATAGGAACACAAGTACTAAACACCCAGTGAGGATCAAAATCACTTCTCAGTAGCAATGGATTTAAAAGACTAGCTTTCTAACCATTACACTATGATGGGATGCCTCTTTAAAAAAAAAAAAGCATAGCTTAGATTTAGCACAAGGCCACAATCATGGGGCACCTAGTAGGGATCATACTCACTAATGAGTAGTTAGCTTGTTAACCATTACACTGAGACAAAGTGTCTTCTCATGATGCATGCAAGTTATAATGTTACTGTAAATCTTATTTGCAGAGTAAATTTGCACTTTTAATATAAACTTTCACAACATACAGTCATACATATAGATATAACTCCTTGCATAAATTAAAATGCACATGGACACACACAGATACACACACATACACAGACACACGAAGTGCTACCCAAAAGTTTTGGAAGTTCAAATACATTGAACCATCTGTTTATCTGTCAAGTTAACTCGTGTTTTCTATGACTCACTAGATATTTCTCATATTTCTAGTAGTCACTCCAACAGGAAATTTAAAAAAAAAATATCAGTTATTAATCATTTTTTCTTTCTTTGCAATAATCAACTTTTGGGTAGCATTTCATTTATGTAGAAAAGAGGAAAATTATTTGAAAAATCAAAATTTGGCAGGTTTCATAGTTTTCCTTACTGTCTTGGCTTATTTTGTCCAAGGTTACAGTGAGATAAGTTTGGAGGGGGTGGTGGTGGAGGACTGCTCCACCCACTTCCATTACCCCATGTATCCATACCATATCCTCGACCCCAACCATGATTAGGATCAGATCTTGGCCCAACCATTTGGTTCTGGTTACATGGTGTGTTCATTATTGCTACTGGCCCCATTGATGGTGGAGGCTGGGTCTGAACCATGGTTGGTTGCAGAGGGGGAGGAGGTGGTTGTTGTTGAGGCTGCTGCATCAGTGCTGGTTGAGGTGGAGGTTGTGGGAGTGGTAGCTGTTGTGGCTGGGGAGTCTGTGGTTGGCTGTGAGTATGACTGTGGCATGGGCAGTGCCCATGGCTAGGACAATGAGAACAAACTACTCTATGTTCATTCATACAGCCCCCATGGGTGTGACTATGTGAATGAGTGTGGGCATGTCCATGTTTTTTCAAGTGTGATCTCTGCGAAAAAGACTTCTTGCACACCTCACAACTATATGGCTTTTCCCCTGTATGAGTATGCTGGTGCTTATTCAGGTGTGTCCGCTGGCTGAACGCCTTCTGACACACATCGCATTTAAATGGCTTCTCACCAGTGTGTATACGTCTGTGGTTGTTCAGATGCGTTCGCTGGCTAAACGCCTTTGTGCACACATCACACTTGTATGGTTTCTCACCTGTGTGGATTCGTTCATGGTTATTGAGATGGTCCTTTTGTGCAAATGCTTTTTGGCACACTGAACACACAAATGGTTTCACACCTGTATGGATGCGTTCATGGCTATTCAAGTGTGTCCGTTGACTGAATGCCTTGTGACAAACTGGGCATATAAAGGGCTTTTCTCCTGTGTGTGTCCGCTCATGATTGTTGAGGTGTGACTTCTGAGAGAATGCCTTACGGCAGACCAAACACACAAAAGGTTTCTCTCCAGTGTGAATGCGTTTATGACTATTCAGGTGTGTTCTCTGACTGAAAGCTTTGCAACACACCTCGCAGGTAAAGGGCCTCTCTCCTGTATGTGTGTGCTCATGGTTCTTTAGCTTGTCACGCTGACTAAACACCTTCCCACAGAATGTGCAATTGAAGTGCTTGCCTGTTGATGATGCAAGCTCATGTTTATTAAGATATGCCTTCAGGGTAAAACCCTTCCGACATACGTCACACTTGAATGGTTTTTTGGCAACGTGTGGCGGGGGTTTATAGGTGACGGCATGTGATTGATCAAGATGTGAATAGGTCATTCCACATCTGTGGTAGTTGTACTGGTTGTCCATGTTGGTGTAGATAGGTTGGCCTGTAAACGATGTCATTTAGAGTTTTTTTTTTTTCTTGCAGAAACAAGTTTAATTTTCTTTTAAATTTTTGGTTTTTAAAATATTTTTAAGTTTGGGAATCAGCAGGATTTTCTGGTTTTATATACATTCTTTTTTTTTTACTTAAGAATAAACTTGTATGTCTTTTTAATTTTGATATTACCCAGATTTGAGATCTTTTATTTACCTTATCTTAAGTTTAAGAATACTTTCTGAAAAGATCTTTATTAAAAAAAAAAAAGAAATTAAAAATAAGTCTTTTTCAATAAGGAAAAAGTGAATTGATAATTATTAACCAAATAAACCCACAAGTGAGTGTAAATAATTATGGAACAGATACAAGGTACAAAAATAATAGTTATAAATTTAATCAAAAAATGATTTCATAAATAATAATTTGAATAATTTAAGGATAAAATTAGAGAACAATGTTATAGGTATTTACAAAGCTTAGTCTAGTCTGGCAAAGGGCCACAAGTAACAGGCACTCAGTGTGGATCAAATTTACTTCACTGGTTATAGTCTGTGAGAATAGCTTAGAAATAACTACTCAACAATAAAATGTCCCATTAATCTTGAAATCAGATTTTGATTTTAAGAAATTGATATTGTTGAAACTAAGCAAAATAATACAAATAAAGAATAAAATATAATTATTAGGAAAAAAAACACATTATCATTATAATAATAATAAATTGCTGAATTCATAAGTCTGAACTGGATAATTATAACATACTTAATGAATTAAGTGAAAAATTATCAAGTTAAAATCTAATTATTAAGGATAAGCCTTTATTTTCAAAAATAGTGTATCTTCATGCAATCCCTCCTCCATGACACAATGTTAACTTTAAAGTGGGGTATATTTTTCTTTCTTCTAGACCAACTAAAGAACTCAGTCTATAAAATAGAATAATAAAAACAAATAAATTTATAAGTAAACGCACACACTAAACCCTTTTTATAAGACCTAATTATAAATTAGTAAAAATAATATTTGACTTTGAATGATGGAGCTAGGCTAATTTTAGCACTGCTTACCCACATACAGGAGGTTTTCTACTTAGAAAAACAACAAAAAATAACTTTGTGCCAAATCCTGCCAACATCAGAGAGACAAAGATAAATAATACTTCTATTTTCAAAGCTTTTTTAAAAAAACTTTTGGCTACAAATGCCTTTAAAAAATAAATTTATTTTACTCTCAGCACAAATGCATGTTTATGTGCAAAGCAAATGAATTCTTAGATAAAACTGGAGGAGATTTAATATCTGAGGAGGATACCATTTTAAGAATAGAAATAGCCAGAATGTTTTGTATAGACTTTGTTGCAGAAAAAGTTTCTTCTGGTATTCCAAAGAAAAAAATACTAGAACTAAATTTGAAACTTATTTTCAACAAAAAACTTCAACTAGGACAGAGAAAGAAGAGTATATAAATTGTGGTATATTTGCTATGTTACTTAATGATGATAAGAGGAAGGACCAGTAAAAAAATTTTTTAAAATAAAAGGCACAAAAAGATATTACTTGAGAGAAATTAAATTAATCTCTAAATACTTATGATCAATGTGCATTTACTTGTTTTATCACACTTCTCTATATCAAAAGAATTTTATTTTCTGATGATATAGTAAAAATGTTGAAGTTAAAGAATAATGAAATTATAAAAAGTATTTAAAAACAAAAACAAAAAAAAATCTGTTTATAGTGAAGAAACTGCTATTCTATGAGTACAATGTAGATTTTTATAAATCTATCTTTATAATATTCTTAATTCTTTTTTTTCCTAAAAGAAATTTATCACAGCGGCTCATATACATCAGTAGATTTTTTAATAGATGATAACTATTTAATCAATATTAAATATACTTTATCTTTTTATTTATCTCATAAATTTGAAATGATTTTACAGAAGTAAATAAAATACAGGAGAAGAATTCTGTACAAAAGACAAATATTCCTACATCCTCTCAAAATAGTCACAGGTAACAATGATCAAATAATTATCAAACTAACAAGCTTTAATTAATTAGTTAATTCAATTTGATTTGATTAATTTAATTTGATTAATTATCTGATGGACCAGCTAATTGTAGTAAAGAAGGTATAAAATATGTTTCAAATCTGATTGACAATTGTTTTCAAATCTGTTTCAAATTCAAATTTGTCTTACCTCAGAACTAAAAAATCTTTAGAAATTTAGCACTGATTATATAGGGAGACAAATTTTTGGTAGAAACAGTAGGTAAAAGCTTTTTAACATCTACACTATAGAGCATATAATATATGATATCATCAGAGGATAATCAGAGAATGCTCTTTATAAAATGGGATAGAACCAATAAAGAACACCAAATTATTACATTGAAATCACCATGTAATAATGAATCTTTAAAAAGAATAATAAAATAATGTAGATCTCTTAAATCTATTACTACATAGACTGGAGGTTGTAAGATAAAAACAACATGTCACCTAAATAGCACTTCTAAATATATATGGTTGGAACTGCATAGAAACAATGTTGCCACATTTCATAGGCACAGTTATTTCAAAAGTTATAGCTTTCATGTGTAGTTGATACATTCGGTTATGCTGAGGATGTTCTGAGAGTGCATCCAATCAGATCTTTTGAATAAACTTAAAGATGAAAATATTAATTCAAAAAGATGAATGACTTGCAGTTTATTTGTTTATGTCTTCCAGAGAAATTTCCCTTTTTTACAATGTTCTCATATCAGCCTTTAGAAAAATATCTTTGCACAGAACATATACCATATGAATACAATATTTATATGCAGATCAAATTCTGTTAAGTAATTCATCCAATAGTTCCTAAAAATAGCCTATCAATTTCTTTTTTTGACAATTATTTCTGAAATCATCCAATTCAATCATAAAGTTTGTTTTTAAAAAAAATGTTGTTTTTTTGTTCCTAAAATATATTACTCTATTAGCAAAAAAATCCAATTGGTTAATAAACTTAGATTTTAACAGATTTAGTTTTTGCAATGATTCATCTTACAACTGAAGAAACTTAATTTGTAAAAGATAGGCTGATTATGATGTTAGATAAAATCTAAAATCAAAATCACAATAAAAGAATTATGGAGCATAACACTTGATAAGCTTATAGTGTAATCTTATAGCAAAAAGGAATAAGAATATAATTTAGAACTGACTAGAAGTTGTTTATATATATATATATATATATATATATATATATATATATATATATATATATATATATATATATAGAGAGAGAGAGAGAGAGAGAGAGAGAGAGAGAGAGAAATTCAGTAGAGATTGCCAGAATATCACATAACAGCAACAAGATCAATAAAGTTGAGCAACAATGTGCCTGCTCAAAACTTAAATGGGTGCTCACTTAGTAACAGCAAGTACCTTACACAAGGCTACCTTACACAGGCTATGTGTCCAGCTAAGCAATGGTTATTAAATGTGAGCAACTAGCTGAAATATTACTACAACAAAGATGAAGATATTCATCTGATGGAATTAACATTTTTTAAAAATGCTAATAAGTATTGAATTTTTTTTTTTAAATTTAGCTAAAATTTATATCTATTATAGCATATTAGCTATAACATGCCACTACAAAATATACAAAAATATGAAAATCTTAGTAAAACAGAAAAATAATGAATATAAAAAGAATGTATCAAAATTTTAAACAAAATGAAACATTTTAGCAAGTGAAAAGTCTACCAAGTTGCAGTGCAATACATGAAGATGACTGACAAATACACTAGATAGAATACTCCATAAAAATAGATAACATCCCTAAAAAGATATATAATTTTCTATCTTATAAAACAAACTGAAATCAGCAATGTTAAAAAAAAGCAGAAATATATGAGAATACTTTCAGCAAAAACACAGACTGATGAATCAAAAAATCAACATATAAGATGATATCCAAAAAGAGTCCAAATTTATAAAATATAAATATGGCCTCTGTGTCAGACTAAGCAAAGTTTGGTAAATAACAAGTTTATAGTAAAACATATATTTTAGTAGTAAAAGTAGAAGTAACTTTCATTTGATTTAATTATTATTATGATCTTAAAATTTCTTTATAATCATCGTATAGTGCCAAACAAGTTTTATTTGTATTTAGAATTTATTATATGTCCAAGATTTCAAATATTTAAAAATAATTCTTGTCTAAATTTCTGAGATGAGAGGTTATTGATATAATCTTAGACAAACAACATTGTAGGGATTAACTATCTAGGAAGGATTAAAAGAAGCAAGATATACTTTAAGCATGGACAATGAGAACAAACTACCACCATGGATTGAATAAAGTGTCCAGATTTTAAAATTCCCAGGTTACTTACTGACTAGAAAACACACCTGAAGAAAGCCAGAGGGTACAATGGCTGAAACATTGTGACTATCACAACCAGAACAATGATACTAGTCAGAGTATGTCAGTGTATCATAGTCTAAAGTCTTTGTTTTAACTAGATTGCTAGTCAAACAATTAGTCACTACGGCAAAGGCAGCTGAGGTTATACTAGCCAAGAGCAATGAAGTCTGTGAGGAGGTTTCAATAAAGACATATTACTGGTTTTTTATGTCTAGCCTTTGTTTTTGCTTTTTGTTTTTTTTAAATATCTTGGTAAAGCTTCTAAAAAACTCAGCAACAAGATTTTTAATGCTGGGAAACTATTCTTGAAATTTATGGAGTATGTTCATAGGGAAGAAAATCCCTAGGTGTGGTTACTGATAGTGACCACTGGCCCTTGTTGAGATCTCGAACCATCTTTTGGAGCTTGACAGTCACTGATGACATCTGGATATGAAGCTGAAAAAAAAAAACATATATTAAATGATAATTAAACATGATTTCAATGGTTTTACATATAAGGTGTGTTAAAAAAATATTGAGATAGAAGCCATATTTACCAACACTTATTCCAGTGAGTTTTTCATTGGTTGAAGCACCTCTAAAACTCCTTTGTTCTGGACATGACACTAAACTGTATCTGATAGTGAGGTTCTAGTTCTGGAAACCTGTGAACTATGGAGGAACCCTTCATTGCTATTACTCCTAATTCCACTCTGATCTGAACTAGTATTACTGGTTAGGGTCCCATTTATGAATCAAATAGATCTGTTTGAAAATTATTACTATCTAATAGGACAGTGGAAAAAAAAATCTCTTAAGAAACAACTACACAAAAAATATAAATATGAACCTAGAATGAACACAATTCTGTGATTTCTTAACCTCTAGGCATAGAATAATCCCAGATGTGTCGACATGTTGTTAAATAAAGCAATCAATCTGAAACTCTGCATAAAGTTGTCATAGTTCTTTTAATATCCTCTACATTCTTAAATCTTACTCTTGATATGAATTTTCACTTTAGGAAAGAAGAAAAATTCGCACATGGCTAGGTTTGGTAAGTATAGAAGTTGCTGTATTTATAGAATACTGTGTTTGGCCAAAATCCCCTTCTTCAAAGAATATTGAGATTGACTTCATAATTTTCTTTCAAATTAAAACTGGCTTGTCTAGATTGTTGTCTATACATCAAGAGACTTTATTATATAAGTTGCTTAGCTATGCACATGTCTTCATTCAAATTTTATATTTTAACATAAAAAAAATCTAAAGATCTGAATATTTTTTATCACACCTCGTGACTAAGGATGATTTTATTCATCATTTTTCATTGTAAAACTAACACATTAACATGGTACAAAAAGTATCTCAAACTAATCATATAATAGTTACTAACTGACTAAAGTAGTCATCTATATTTATTAGAGATCAAGACTTGGTCAGATTAACAATAAAAATAAATCCATAAAGAGAAAGGAGACTAACTAATTATATTTCATATTATCCTATTAAGTCAATATTATAATGATTGATTGATTTTAATGGCATATCAACACTTCCAAGGTTATTTTACTCCTAGAAGTTAGGAATCACATACATTGTACATTCATATTTACATCTTAGAATAGTTGTTTCTGAAGAGTTTTTTGTTATATGATATTAAGCAATCCTACCGAATATTAATATTTTATACACAATTATATGGTTTCAAGTAACTATTTCTATTAAATAATAACCATTTGTTTGCAGTTATATGGTTTCAAGTAACTATTTATAATAATCCTTATTAAACAATTATAACTTCAAGTAACTAATAACAGGAATAATTTACACACATTAATATTGTATTTAGTATTCCTATCTAATATTAATAATTTTCAAACTGATTTATTTCACTCCTAGACGGGACGCAAACAGATACTACTAATCTAACTGCGAGTAATAGCAAACAGGTACTACTAATCTAACTGCGAATAATAGCAAACAGGTACTACTAATCTAACTGAGAGTAAGGGGCACTCCATACTCCCTAGAATCTAGAACTTGAGCCTCACCATCAGATATAGTTTAATGTAATACCTAAGATACCCCTTTGGGGGAGTCTTACTCCTCTGCAGGGGTAAAAGAACAAGACTTGGATTGAAGATATAGTCAGATTAACAATGAAAGATAAATACATAGAAGAAAAAAAAGAGATTAACTCATATCTTATATTACCTTAGTATTACATATTAATAATTGACTGACCAATTAGTTAGGGGTTTCAAAACAGGATATGCATCTGCATAAACAAGGGATAGTGAAAATGAATCACGTGAATTGAGTGAGAGGGAAAAATGTATGGGCATCCAGAAAATATATAATGCGGAAGTTTTTCAACCCCAGGCGGTCAGTCATTTGGAGAGCAGCCAGCAAGCAGATGTCAGTCTGGAGGGAGGCCAGGTGGCCCCTTGGCTGAGGACTAGCTCTGTATCAAAGTTACCATCAAAAATACAAGAAGTAGGGATCCTAATATGTCTGTCTTCACATAGTGTCAATCATAGCAGCCTGACTCTCTGTCTCTGTCTCTATCTCTCTCAGACATGCAGCTATTTTGACCCTTTCGTGATAATAAAGAAGAGAATTATATTTTTATTAATAAAAGTGTTATGACCACTTCATTATGGATATATAACATTATGAAGTTAAACTTCTTTTTTTTTTTTGAAAAGTTTCACAGAATTTTGTAAAGAAACATTTTTTTTTTTTTTTGAGTGAGTGACATTTAAGCAATTTATTGTCTTAAACATTTTTGTTTTGGCCCAGATTGTTTATCCAAACTTAAATTAAGAATATATTTGCTCTGGACAAGTAAAACTGATCATTGATTCATCTATGTACTTGTTTCTTTCTTTTAGGTGCCTGGATCTGTTGTAACCAAACTCAGTGTTGCTCACTCATTATTGAAATGATTATTTAAAGTTTCAAGAAAATCTGTTTTGAAGATTAAACAAGAAAATGTAACCTTCATTTCTTTTCCAATGGGTACATGATGCACCTCTCCACTGCAGTTAAAGGGGGATGAAGGGGAGATTCAAGGTCGATGCCTGATACAAAAAGAAATCCTAAGAGAGCTGAGCAATATTTGTCCTTACACACAAGTATACTTTAAACTTGGCCTGCCATCATATTTCACCCAAGAGTGGGGATAGGGGAGGAGGATTTATCCACACTGTATTTTCTCACAAATGTAGCCCTTTATCAGACAAAGCTTGAGTTAATAATCAATGAAAAACGAGTTAACGAGTAATTGGAGGCACACTTAGCGTAATGTTTAACATTGTAGGAAATGGAATCGGTGACCAGAGTTCAAATCCTGGAAGAGGCTGTTTGTTTCATTTTGTGCTAATGTTCTTGGGAAAGGCATGAATCAGTCTGTTCACTTCCCTAGCTATGGATGAATACTAGGGCAGATTGGGTTCTTAAGCCTTGATAGGGCAACCAGTCTAATAGAAGGAAAGATTCCAAATTCAAAACCTGAGGAGTATTGTTTGAAGAATCTGTAGCACATTGGTGCACCATTTTTCTGTTATCAGCTCATCAAAAAAGTATGGTAAGTTTTACAGTATTTTTAGAGAAACATTTTTATATCCAAAAAGTGTGGTGAGTTCTACACAAACTTTCCCCACTATAAACATATCACCTGTATAGGCAGTACAACAGTTTACATCTTTAACAGAACTGCTGAGCCCTCACACATCAAGATTGACATGAGAATCCATTATATATATATATATATATATATAGAGAGAGAGAGAGAAAGAGAGAGAGAAAATTGAAGAACAAGATAACCCAAAAAGAAGAATTTCATGTAAAAGAAAGTCAACACTATAACATTTCAGTTCTAATGAACCATCATCAGGACTAGGAAGGATGATATCTAATGATGTTAAGTACAAAACAAGAAGATATTATATATACAGAAAAAGGGGTAACTGTTTAATCAATAAGTAAGTGTTATATATATATATATAATAGAAATATGTAGAAAGTTGGATAAATCAAAAATTAAACACATACTGAGATGTGTGATATTTGTTCAACTTAAGTGTTTGATGTATCCAACTTTACACATATTTCTATCATATTGTCAGAATCACTACAAACCTATCTTTTCAACATATATATATATATATATATATATATATATATATATATATATATATAAAATAGAATCCTAGTTATTTTTGTATTTTTTCTTTCATGAGTCCTGATGTTTTTTATGTTACAATCATGAAATTCATTAATAATTTCTCCAAAGGAGCCATTTATGGTAAGCCAAGTACTTTCATTTCTTATCAGAACCATTATAAGGTAATGTGTATGCATATTTCTTAATTAAAACAGTTTAATATTTAAATCAAATTAAACTAGAGCTTCCAATATATATATATATATATATATATATATATATATATATATATATATATATATATATATATATATATATATATATATATATATATATATATATATATATATATATAAGCTTGTGTTTATTTTAGTTTAAAGATATATATATACTAGGCCATTGGCCTAATGAACTGAGTGTTTGCCAGTGGTCCAGGGGACCGGAGTTCAATCACAGGTCAAGTTATACCAAAGACTTAAAAAATGGTACTTGATGCCGCCTTGCTTAACATTATAAAGTAAGGATCAAGGGTAAAGTGGAGCAATCCAGGGAAAGGTGTAGTACCCTCCCCTACCCTGTAGTTGCTATGGAAAAGAAGGCCTTTGGGTCATTCTTGACTACAGTTGTCAACTTTACTTACTTTATATATATATATATAACATTGGCAGCTCTCGTTCATCAACTATTCAGGCTGAGTACAATTCAATTTTTTTTTTAATTTAGTCTTCATAAAATTTAGGATACCATATTCAGTAGAAGAATGTAAACCTTTATACAACAAAATGAACTGAACAAATTAAGTGGAAGGAAAACTGAATGCAAACCAGTTGTAGTCCACTTAAAAATTGACCTTGTGTCACATCCTGCCAGTGATGGTGGAAGGGTTGGGTTAATACATACTAGGATTGCTTTTTGTGAAAAATATGACTTTCAAGACTTGAAGAAGAAGAAGAAGAAGAATGTGATGACGAGGGTGATGATGATAAAAAGGAGGGGGAAGGTAAGTTTAGAGGAAGAAGAACAACAGCAACAACAACAACAATTAAAAAAGACATAAAGCATCCCAATAAGATCTGAACAAAGCTCAAACTGTAATATTCATTATATTTCATTTATTTTCATTTTATTTCTAAAATTCATTTTTATTTATTTTAGATGGGCCATTAATTAATTAATTAATTAATTTTCATTCTTAATTCGTTCGTTAATGACATTAAATGATTAACTTAATGAAATTTCCTTTTTTATTGAACTTTATGTTGCTGTTTGTAAACAATTTCTAGCGCGTTTTTATTTTTAAAAAAATGATATAACAACGTTCGTATAATTTATATTTCTTTGTTAGATTTTTTTATGAATATCATCAGTAAATGCCGGCTGTTTTAAAAGTTTTAAAATAAAAAATAAAAGTGGCTCCAAGTTATTTGAATGCAGTCTGGATATATCGCACAGAGCAGACAAAAAAGAAATCACTTAAAAAACTACCAAACCATCATAAACATCACAGGTAGATCAGGTAGCACGACTGTTTTTTTTTTTCTTTCTTTTTACTTTTTTCTTTCTTCTTTTTTGTCTTCGGAGAAAAAAAAGGGGGGAAAGGCAGTGGCTCAAAAAGAAAGAGAGAAGCAATTGTACAGCCTAGTAGGGGGGAAAGTAAAGAACAAACAAAGAGAGGGGGAGGGAAAAGTAGCAATTAGTTCACAAACTAGGAGAGAAAGTATTTCGATCAATATCGCATAGGAGAAAGTACTATATTTATTTATAACACGCTCTAGCTATATATCTCAACATGTGCATGCACATACAGTACTTTACTTACCTTGTCTGCCTAAAACTCCATTAAATAAAAACTAACCATGATCAGTTATAAGGACAGATATCGACGGTCAGGAATAAGCAACTTGTCCCTCCGACATAAACATACACTGGCAACTGGCCGGATAAAAACTATCAAACTCTACGTTTTTCATTCCATTTTCAGTT
This sequence comes from Sepioteuthis lessoniana, assembly GCA_963585895.1. Taxonomy (NCBI): domain Eukaryota; kingdom Metazoa; phylum Mollusca; class Cephalopoda; order Myopsida; family Loliginidae; genus Sepioteuthis; species Sepioteuthis lessoniana. The sequence continues at coordinate 31,664 of CAUZXS010003354.1, forward strand.
TTTAAAAAAATGGTTGTATCAGTTTAGAATCCAATAAACTGACAAAAGTTGTGAGTTCGGTGGTTGAATCTTGCAACATATTTTTTATCGTATTTTAGTCGTTGTTTTATTAAAATCATTGAATACAGTGGTCACTACGTCCAGGACGGGTGTTTATTTTGAAAGAGAATATTTACCGGCGTCACCGTCCTTGTTATTGTTGTTATATGTCTTGTCTCATTAGTGAAAACAAAACTTCATGCGAAATAAGTTATATAAGCTTTCTAGAAAATAAAAAAAATCAACAACTCTTTACCTTTTCTAGATCTTATTTTCAAACTTCAAATTATCTTCCATTTCTCTTCGTTTTTTTTTTATCCGAAACTTTTTTTAATCTTCTATTTTTCTTATGAAAGAGGCGAATTTTTTAAAAAGTTTTTTTCCCTGACTTAAAAAAAAAAAGAAAAGAGAGAAAAAAGAAAAAAAGAATCTATTCTTAAGATTGTTATTTAAAATAAATGAGTGACTTTGTCTACGGCATGTAATTCTCTCTGAATTAAGCTATGAAAAATAAATTTAAATTCAGTTTTAAAAAAAATGTGTTCTTGTGAATAAAATTAATATCCCTACATCAGAAAAAGAAAATACTAAATACAGTTTAGGGCTTTATAAACTATTTTCTAAAACCCTGTAGCAGAAGAGACACTGACAAATGAACCACCCATTCTGGGTTTGAAATTTGGTTAGGTTTTATGGCACATCAACAATTGTTGGTTATCTAATACCTGTTTTTACATATATCAAATGATTTGTAAACTCATTTTGTAGATACATTTTTGAACGAGCCTGAGCTCATTCTATTCAATAATTCTATTCAACATTACTCATTTGTTGGCACACAGTTAAATGGTTCCAAGTATTGCTATATATAACAAACACTTTAATTAAACACCTGTTATTTGTTTATACACAGTTAAATGATCAAACAGTTCTATTTCTAACAATTCAATTTAATGCAAGTCATTTGTTTGTTCTCAGTTTAAATGTCAAACAGTTCTATTTGACCCATAGATAGGAGGACCTTTTCAGGTGCTACCACTCCAAGTCAGAGTGGACCTGGGAGCAATGGCAATGAAGGGATACTCCAGATCCCCCAAAGCTTCAGCATTACTGGAGACTCACCATCAGATTGTTTAATATCATACCCAGGACACTCATTGGAAGAATCTTACTCCTCTGCAGAAAAGCAGTCGGTGTATTCTACAGCCCCAGCCAACTGGGCTGACTCATTTTGGGATTCCCTTATTTCTTGATTCTTTTCAAAGTTGACCACCCTGTCAGTGGGGCTTAGAATACACTGACTGTATATCCTGCAAGAGCTACCCCCAACACACAAAAAAAGAAGTGTCCTGAGTATGACACTAAACTGAATCTGATATTAAGGGTCTTGTTCTGGAGAACTGGGAAATGTACAATACCTCTTCATTATCATTACTCCCAGGTCCACTTCAAGTGACTATTTTTTAAAACAAATAATTTACAGTTTTATAGCATCAAGTATTCCGATCCAATTTAAATAATTTTTATACGGATCTATTTCACTAAGAGATAGAAACCTAAAAGGTACTGCCACTCTGGATGAGAGTGAACCTTTGAGTAGTGGCAATGAAGTGGTATTCCACACTCCCCAATTTTCTAGAATTTGAGTCTCACCATCAAATGCAGTCAAGTGTTATACCCAGGAAAAATTTGTTTGGGTTGATGAACTTATTCTTTATATTCTCTTTCTTGTTATTTCTGCCAATCCATTCGTCAGTCTTCATCAGTTGTAAAATCTAGAACCACTGAAAAGAATCTCTTTTTCTTTTTTTTTTTTTAGAAAACAAGATGCTGAACAGAAAAAAAAAGATAGCTAATATAACAGGGGTTGCCAACCCAAGACTCACAAGCCATGTGCAGCCTGCGATGTTGGCTCTTCCTATCATTGTGAAGCAGAATTTGCCAAGTGTTGGATTGTTACCCCACTGACAAGGAATGTAACCTGGGTTTAGACCATCAGGAGACAGATTAGTTTTATCTTATTGATTGGTATGTGCATTATGTAGACCATTGCCATGGTTGTCCTATCTGGTACAAGAGTAACTGAGGGATTGAAGCAAAAGTTTGCTTGCTCACTCAAATATGTAGTGATGCCAAGCTGCCTCCATGCAATAACAGATGAAAACATCTAAACCAAAATCATGTCCAGTATCACTACAGTATTACAAAAGCAGTCTCTTCATTCTAGAGCATGTCATAGTAGTCATCTTTGTCTCTCTGACAAAGAGATTGAGAAGAGTTACACATTTTGTGACTAAAGACAAGATCAACTGAAACAGAGTAACAACATAAGCAGCAAATCTTTAAATGATTATGACTTATCTCAGAATTATAGACAAGCTATAATATTAACAGGATAAGGAATGGCTGAATGTGTTCAAATGCTTCACCCTCTCATTGCTTCAGTTAAAAAATGGACCTTTCCATTTTAATTGTGAGGCAGGAAAGGAAAAAAAAGGCTACACAGCAGAAAGAAAAAGAAATAAATATGATAAGAAAGAAAGAAAGAAAGAAAGAAAGAAAGAAAGAAAGAAAGAAAGAAAAAGAGTCAGTGATAATGCTATCATCTGTATCTGTGTAATGGTATGGAAGGAAGGAATGACAAAGAAACAAAGGAAAAGGAAGGGAAAAGTGGATTCAGTAACATCATACATCAGATGCTGGTCATCTGCTTCAATGGAATGGGAGATAAAAAGCAAGAAAGAAAGGAGTAAAAAAGGAAGATAAGACAGAGAGAGAAAGAAACAGTATATATATATATATATATATATATATATATATATATATATATATATATATATATATATATAATAAGGAAAAACCATGTACTTATTTCTATATGAATAATATGTCAGTATCTAATATTTTGTGTTTTTTTAAAACCATCTTCAAGGCAATGTTAGTATGTAATATCTCATCCAAAAAATTATTTACAAATGAAAATCGAAACAACAAAATGAGAAAATTCTACACATTCTATTATCATTAATAGCATTTTGTTTTAAAATGTATCTAAAAAAAATTTTTAACTTAATTTTATTTCATAAAGTTAATTTCTAGGCAAAAAAAATGTGATACATCAACAAATTATTCGATTTAGATAAAAAATTTTAATATTTATTCATTAACAAATGAAAATAAACTAAACATTAAATCTGAACAGATCTAATTACTCATGTTTATTTACAAGGAAGCAAGTAACAAGTTATAAAAAAATTAATAGGTAAATAAATAATGATAATCTATAAGATAATTTAATAATGATAAAATCTTCTGAAAGTTGACAAATTATTCAGTTTTAATAAAATTGTTGTTACTTATTCAGTAACAGATGAAAATAAACTGAACATTAAACCTGAAATGGTCTAATTATTCTTATTTACTTATTCTTTTATTTGCACAGAAATGAGTAATGGATTATAATTATCCATAAAATGATTTACCTAAAAATTATGAGACAAGTACATGAAATTTAAAGGGGAGATTTTTTTAAACTTAAATTTTTAAAATTTTTGTTGTGTTTATCAAACAAACAAACTCCAGTAAACAATAAATTAAACAGCTTTTAAAACTTGAGTTTTATATAACTGACAAAAATATTTTCACCTACTTTTCCTTTGTTTTTTGGGGTTTTTTTTTTTAAACAAATCCTAATTTTTAATCACCTCCATCCATCCATTGTTGAGCTCATGATCACAAAAATCTTTAACATAAGGAATCATTATTTGAAAATTTATGTATCGAAATGAAAAAAAAAGCATAAAAAGTGCTTAAACAAACAAATAAAGAATAAATTAAATAAAACACCTTTTAAAACCTAATTTTTTTTATAATATGCAAAAATGTTTTTAAAGGATTAATTTTTATTAAAAAAAAATTAATCCTTTCTTGGAAAATAAAACAGCCGTTTGAAAAAAAAGATAAGAAAAAATAAATTGACAAACGTGCCTTGTGGGTACAACCCAGAACTATTTATTATCAAGTAAATAAAAATAGATAAAAAGGAGTTATAAAGTTTTGAAGAAAAACACTAGGTGCTAAAATTAATTGCTATTTTAGCAACCAGTCAAAAAAACTGAATCAAGTAACAATGATACAAATTGTTTTGAAAAAAGACTGGGTCACTCATGAGTTACAAGGAACTGATATGTTTTCAACAAACAAAGGTGCTGGTACTTACAACTCAAAAAAAAATAGGGTGTTGCATAAATGGAAAAAAAGATTTGGCAGAGTTTTTTAGGTGAAAAACATCTCTTGGGAAAACCTGTTCATTTTTCCATCAAGAATACAGCGAATAATGCAGACAGATGGAGGTTCATTCAGCAATTCTTTCAACACTTGTATAGGACAGCAAATTCAATTGTACCCCTCATGGTCTGAGTCAAGAGAGCACAAATTCTCTGATATAGGCAATAGCATATTTCTCTAAGAAGAATACAGCTCAACAAGGTAGTTCTGATGGACACCTCATGGTCAAAGTCGAGACTGCACAAATTCACATTTATAGGCAACAGTATATTTTACTAGGAGAGATCCAGCACAGCAGCAAAATTCTCTGAGGGATTTACTCCCTATTCACTATTTTCCTTTAACTGTAGGGAACAGCAATGTTTAAAAACCAGCAAATCCTGTGAGAATTCATAGGACTACTAAAATTGACGTCTTGGTTGAGCCATGACCTGAGCAGAAAAGGCTATTCTCTCAGCAGGCAGTGTCAGTTCCAAAAAATCCTGCCATTTCCTTCTGGCAGTGACAATCATAAAAATCATTTCCAAGATGATGTTCCCATTACAATAAAATAATTTCAACAGTTTTTTTAGCTATTTTTGTTTTTGCAATCAACTCCTAATTGTTAAGCTCATTATCAAAAAAAAAAACTTTAACTAAAGGAAACAATATTTGTAAAAGTAAATTTATAAAGAATGCAATTCCCACGGTTTTTCTTTGTTTTGTCTGGTTTCTTTGTTTAATGGTATAACAACTTTCATGGAGTTAGTTAATGCCAACGGCATCCTTGTTGGACAGTAGTGTTACTATTTAACCAATCAATAAGAGGATAAGGGAGTTCATGCCTTTCCTAAAGGTATTAGTCTGAAAGTGAACATAATAGGATCACTAGAGTTCAAATTTGCTTACTACAATGTTAATGTCTCGCATGTTAGCCATTACAATGTAGGGACTCCCACAGAATTTCCATGTGTATAGTTAGTATGCTTATTAACGTGTGAGGTTGTTTCTGTGGTAAGGCATCTATTCCTTATTTTTTCACTTCACTTTAGGAGTTGGGGGTTATTGAATGACTTTCCATAAGCATATTAAATTTTAAAGTCATTTAAAGCTTATGAAGAGATAATAATATTCTCTTAGAATGGAATTGATATGCTTTCACTCAGTGGGACTTTGTGAGGTATAAGCCAAAAAGGATGCTGAGGAAATTTTTTACTGCTGTGTTATACAACCCTATATAACCCAAATAAATCTACATTTAGATAAAAAAAATATAGATTTGTTATAGAGATATACAGTAGAGACATTCATGGTGTAATAGTTATTGTTGTAAGAAATGGACACAGTGACCTGAGTTCAATTCCTGGATGAGGCTGTTTGCATTTCACATAGCATGAAAGGGAGAGGAATGAATCCAATTATTTTCCCTCAAGCAATGAGTAAATAGTAGGTAGACTGTTCTCTTTAACCTTGATATAGCAACCAGTCTAGGAGAAAGAAAACTCTGAATTCAAACTGTTAAACTCCACTTAAAAAATTGACCTTGTGTCACATCCTATTCATGTGGAAGGGTTGGATAAATAAGTAAGTTGGCAACCTTCATCGAGGGTGACCCGAAGGCTCCCTTTTCAATAGCTACTACATTGAGGTGTAGGAGAGGGCGCTACTCCATTCCCTAGATTGCTCCACTTTACTCTTGATCCTTACCTTATAATGCTGAGTGTTAATCAAGGCGGCATCAAGTACCATTTTTTGAGTCTTTGGTATGACTTGACCTGGGATTGAACCCTGGTCTTCCGGACCATTGGCGAACACTCTACTCATTAGACCAATGGTTCAGTCTATGTTTTTTTCCGTAAGGATCTAAGACAACCTTTATTGATGTAAACATACGGGAATAAAGATAAAAAAAAGGATGGAATGTGAATGTGAAAGTATTATATTTACCCATCCTCTCCAGGGGGTGTCCTCGTGGTGTAATGGTTAAAGCGATGGACTGCGGAATCGTAGTACGTGAGTTCATACTCCAGTTGTGCTATTACGTTCACTTTCAGGCAAATACCCTTGGGAAAGGTATGAACCCCCTTATCCCCCCAGCTATGGGTTAAATAGTACCACTACTGTTCTTCTACAAAGGTTGATATGCCATTAAACAAAGAAACCAAACCAACCATCCTCTCCACCACAGGCATGTCATACTTTAAGTCAAATCTCACAATGATTCATGATTCTTTGTCTAGGTCAAAAAATAGAGTACATGTCCACACAGAACCCTGGTTAATATACAGTACAAGAGACCCTTACACAACTATATCTCATGCAACATTATATCCATACCCCTCTCATTATGGCTGTATCTGCAACTGGCTCAAGAAGAGAATGCCCATCTACACCACTCATGCAACCAAAAAAAAGACTGTGCCTCCATGAAACAATTACATCACAAAAAGAACTGTTACAAGCCAAGGCTCAGCCTTAATATCACAGCGAGAAAACTGAAGCTCTGAGTGATGAATTTCTTTCTGCTACAATACAACCTTAAACACCCACCAAATAGATCCACTTGCTGAGGAGACTCACTGACTGGATAAATTGCTTGTTACATAGATTTATAAATACACTTTTTTTTTGTCTTTAACTCTTGTTTCTCATTAATTTCTGTTCACTTTTAGACTAATACACTTGGGAAAGGTGTGAGATCCCTTATCTCCCCAGCTATAGGTTAAATAGTATCACTACTGTTCTTCTACAAGGACAGCTTTAGCATTAAATAACCCACAAAGATTGATATACCATAAACAAAGAAACCAACCATCATTCATTTTATCCACTATGTTACCATACCTAAATATAAAAGGCAGGGCACAATACAAGGTTGTTTTTTTTCAATAGAGTACAGTTAGTTTGAATTCAAAGTTCTTTTTCTCCTAGACTGGTTGCCATATCAAGGATAAAGAGCCTAGTCTGCCTTACTATTTTGACTAAAGATGAGGAGAGAAGAGAAATATTCATACCTTTCTCTAGGGCATTACCATGAAGTATAATGTAAACAGCTTAATCCAGGAATTGAACTTGGATTGTCAAATCCATTTCCTAAGTCAATAACCATTACACTGTGTGTACCTTAGATAAAAATTACAAACCTCACCCAGATTTTAAATTTGTCGCATACTTCTCGTCTTTGTATGAGCCTCACTTGCACAGAAATTAAGACAGAAATCAGAATTAGTTTTCCTAGTTTTATAAGAAGTAGTTGTGTGTCACTACGAAAGAAATGTATAGCTATGGCTCTTCTTTCTAGGTGAAGCTTAGAACTTTTTGAACGAAACACGTCAAAAGTGTTTGTAATAGAAATAAAACATGATTCAATACCTACTCAGTAAAGTGCCCTTTGGTAATTTTTTGTTGTCTCAGTTTTATATCAAGTGGTGATGCAATGAAATGGTATTGTGATTTTGCCAAACAGTCCCCTAAAAATGAACATCTACAAAAGAATGAAAACACAAGCTCCTATGGCATACTACAAGAAGGAGAATTGCTTTTCACAACTTCTTCCTGAAGTACCTCTACGCTGTCGTAGAACCTAGTCCGTCCTACAGCTATGGGTAAATAGTAGGACGGACTAGGTTCTTCAGCCTTGGTGAGGCAACTAGTCTAGGAGAAGGAAAACTCTGAATTCAAACCTGTTAAACTCCACTTAAAAATTGACCTTGTGTCATATCCTGCCCGAGCGGAGGCTGTGGTAAATAGTACCTCTACGCTGTCGGCAGGACTTAGAATACACTAGCTGTAAGCCCAGCAGGAGGGTAACACTCCCCACCACCAAAGCAGTTTCCTGGATATGACATTAAATATCTGGTGGTGAAGCTCTAGTTCTGAGAATTCTGGAGAACCCCTACATTGCCATTACTTTGACCCGGATTGGTAGTACTTGTTAGAGTCCCATCAGTGGATCAAATAGATCTGTTTAAAGATTATTAGTATAAGAAACCATAAAACTATGTACACATTATTTGTATTAGATAAGAATACTGGAAACTATATAAATGTGTGCAAACAAATGATTATTATTATTAAACAGGAATAAAAGTAAGTAAAGTTGGCAACCATAGTCGAGAGTGACACAAAGGCTCCCTTTTCAATAACTACTACACCGAGGTGTAGGGGAGGGTGCTACTTCATTCCCTGGATTGCTCCACTTTACTCTTGATCCTGACCTTATAATGTTGAGTGTTAAGCAAGGCAGTATCAAGTACCATTTTTAGAGTCTTTGGTATGACTGGGATTGAATCCTGGTCTCCCAGACCATTGGCAAACACTCTACTCATTAGGCCAATGGCCTGGTTAACTTGAAACAGTATAATTGTATATAAATTTTCACTATAAGATAGGAATACTTGAAACCATATAACTGTTTGCAAAAAATGATTATTATAATCAAATAGGAAACCATATAATTGTGTATAAATTATTAGTATTAGATAGGAATACTTTATTACATCATTACACCACCCAAGGTGCCCTAACAGTGTGCAAACAAATGGTTATTATTATAGAAAAAGAAAAAAAATATGATTGATAAAAAATGATTCCAATGGAATGTTGAAAATATAATCATGATTATAATCAAACATTTTCAAATGAATCAAATTTTAACATTAAATAACCCATCAAGAGTTGATATGCCATTAAATAAAGCTAACTAAACTGAATCAAACCTTAAATACCTGAATGTGTTGCTATGATAACTGTGTCACCTTCTAGTGCTTGTGGTGAAAGTCATCCTGGTAAAGGCAGGTAATCCCCACAGGAGTAAAGCTATATGGCCAGTTGGAACAGAGCAGATGGCAATCATTACCTCAACAATCAATACACATGTGTACATTGAAATTCTTGATGGTTTTCCCATTCCATCAATAGAAAATTAGTTTGGTGATGATAAAGTCATTTTTCAGAGTGATAATGTATCTTGTCATAGAGTAAAAGAGAATAAAGCTTTTCATCAGATAAGGTATATAATATCAATGACATGGCAAGTGAATAGTCTAGATCTAAATCCAACTGAAAATATATGGTGGAAATTTTAAAAGATAATCTAAGAGAAGACTCCATCCACGAGGATGAATTAACTGCCATTCAGGAAAGTTGGAACCTCTTAATTCTTCCAAGCATGGATTTCACTAATTTAAAAAAATAGAGAAGAATAGTAAAAACTCCAGGAGGGACAACCGAATATTGATTTTTTGTCAAAAGAATTCCATAACTTTTTTCTCGACATTGGGTTCTTCAATTTTTTTTTCTGTGAGGCTTGGAAAAAAAACCCATTAATTCAGATATTTAAGATATATTTTTATAAAGCCAGAATGTTCAGCTATTAGATAAAAGATGTTTTGTGTCTTATCTGTTAATAGTTTATTTACTGCTAAATAAGAAATAAAAAAAATAAAGTGAACATCTTCTGAATGTGCTGATTCCATAATTTTTTTACGGGTATTAACAGCAATAATCTGACAGTATTTTGACTCATATATATGTGCAAGCTCTCATTTGGAGGTGAAATGGATATAAAATGTGAACATCAATAAATTTAATACACATTCAACAAGAAATAATAAAAAAAATAATGTGCATACATTCAAAGAAAGAAACCAAACAGAACATGTGTATTTACTCAGCCTCTCCACCACTGAATAGGTCTGAGATACAAAATCAATTTTATTTCAGTTATCAAGATGTAATTTTATTTTTGATTTTAGGGATTCTGAACCTAAGATAGAACCTCACTATTGAATTGAAAGGAATAAGTGGAGTTGTCTGACACTTTCATGACACTGATGACAGTGACAGGATAATTTTTGTCCTTGTTTATACATACATTTATAGCGCACCCCCCCAGTTTGACTGTATGTATATATAAATATATATATATATATATGAAGTCTATGGTTCTTACTAGCTCACTTGGTGAATTAATGGAGACCAAATGTTGCAGTATTGTTAAATAGTGCTCAGTATCAATGATAGAGTATTTACATACATACATATATATATATATATATATATATATATATTACATGGGTTTCATGCACTTTGCATTTGTCCAATGAATGCAAAATGCATGAAACCTATGGTCACAGGCACTACCATGTAATATCTCTCTCACTCTCTCTCTCTCTCTCTCTCTATATATATATATATATATATATGTTTCATTAAATAATAAAGACAAATTTGTATAATTTATTTAAAATCCTTTCAAGTTTTCTGATAAGTGTCTTAGTTTCAGGTTGGAATTGGTAGATGAATTTCCCAAAATTGTCCCAAGCACTTTTGGAAAATTCATCTGCCAATTCCATCCTGAAACTAAGACACATATCACAAAACTTAAAAGGACAAAATTTCTCTCAATTATTTAATGAAACATGCTTAAATGAACGACTGCTGCCTAACAACACACACACACACACATATATATATATATATATATATCCATGAGTAGATGCTAAAATTTTAATATCTTGCTTCTAAGTTCGGAATACTCATAAATACATTGGACATAGAAAAAATGCTTCAAGCAAGTGATAGATATCTTTCTGAATATGTCGGTAAAATAAGGAAGGTTATTGCCAACTGATATTTCACAGATATTTATGCTAAATCAATAGACCTGATGGTAGCAAAAAGTATTGGAACTCCAAAACAACCAAAGGGAGTTTGAATAATAAAACATCAACAACAAAAATATAATACGATAAAATGAAAGTTTTAAAAATTTATAGGTTGTGTAAAAGTTTCCGGCGTTAAATAGAAATTTTGTCAAAATAAAATCCAACTTGCACGAAAGTTTCCCGCAGAAAAGCGAATTAAAAATTATTGGTATACAAAAGTTTCTAAAGATAGGTTCCTAAAAATAGGTCTATGCAAAAGTTTCCAGCGAAAACGGGTTTTATTGTTCTTGTTTTTAGATGTCAGCAAGTTTTCAAATATAAGGTGTAGTGAATTTTTGCGCGCATGATTTCATAGTGCAGCGATTAGGTGTAACAGCCTATTATACCGACATGTTCCAAAAAATCGTACTTTTGCTTGAAAAAAGGAATTTCGTCCAAAATTCTTTATTATTACCAATGGATATTTAATTACGCTATCTTTAGTTATTTTCTGCATTTTCCGTTTTCATAAGAAGAATCTTTCCTTTTCCTTTTTTGAATATATTTCTTCTCAACAAGATAACAAATGCTTTCAAAAAACTCCGAGAAAGCCGTAACTAGAATATGAGGCAAGGCAAAAAAGAAATAAAAAATATTCCGCGATTTTTTTTAAAACACATATCACGAAAACAAAGAGAGCCAGTGTAACCGGTGCTTTTGTCCCGCTGTAAATAAAATTCCGGCCACATTCAGCAGATTGTCCTTCCCGCCCCTTCACCTTAGACATGAGAGATGGTCAGTGGTCAATGTCTCAAGAAGTTTTGCCCACCAAGTTCCTAATGGACATACCTTGTTTTATCTTTTGTTTTTCTCTTTCTGGGAATAAACTTCACATTTCAAAACATGTTTTTTACCATTATCTCCCCCTTGTCAAACTTATTTTTTACTTCTTTCATGTCGACCACTATATTACACAGACGTTGAAATATAATATAACGTGTGTGTGATTTTTCTAAAGAAGACAGGGTTGTCAAAAATTTTTTTAGTTATCATGTTGTTGGGGTACAACTACTTCTTGGACCATCAAAAATATAGTGTAAGTTTTCCTGTAAGTGATTCTTGTATGTACTTTTGGTAAAAATGTGCGGTTTGTCCCTAAAATTGTTTCAAAATTGATATTTTTTGAAGTGTATGTGTCCAAGAAGAATCTATATATATATAATATATGTGTATATATGTATATATATAATATATCTATATACACATATATAGTTTTTTGTTGTAGCTTGTTAAGAAATATTCCATAGATTATTTACCTAAATACTTTGAAATACTTTTTTCTTGGTCCGCTTTTTTTTCTTTTTAGAGGGGCGCAACTTTTTTTTTAATCTGACTTTATTGTTTTTATTTTTAAATATGCTTTTTTTTATATTAAAATGTTTTAAAACATTAAATGTTGTGTATTAAATCTAAAAAAAAACATGTAATATAAGTATTCTTTAAAACAATTTAAACTATTTTTTAATGTAACTATTTCTACATTGGTAATTAATTGAAGTTTTTTTTTTTTAATTTGCGGGTCTATTGCTATTTATTTAGATATTTTAATTAATTTTTTTTAAAAGAAATATAATTTTAATTATAGTCTAAATTTTTTTACTTGATGATAATGATAATGTAAGAAGCAGTCTTGCATAATTTATAAACTAATTTTAAGTTTGATAAGAAAAGGTTCTTTTCAGGTTTTTACACGGCTCTCAGCTTTCTGGGTTTGCCGACCGAACTAAATATATCAATTAATTGGCTTATAAAATTATCCTTTCTTTCTTTTTCTTTCTTTTACTTTTTAATAAAAGTTAATATAATTATTAGCTATTGCTTATCTTAAATTGCAATTAATTTGTAGTGTAGGAAAAATTTATTAGATATTTAATCCAGTTTAATTTGATAATCTGATCTCCAATAAGGATGGGATTATTATCTCGCCTACAATACACCCTATTTTTAAAAATTTAAGCTTTTTAGAAATACAATTTTAGGAAACAATTTTGGAAATCGGTGAACTTTGTAGATGATTTTTTCAATCCTCTAAATTCTCTTTTCCTTATATCGTCAAGTTTTATTTAAGTTCTTTAAAAAAGAATTGTTTTTGTTTTTATCCCCCTTCCCCTCCTCTTTCAGAGAAGCCGGTTTTAATTGACATTTAAAAAACATCATTTATTTATTTATTTATTTTCAGCTATCTATTTGCTCCTTATCTTTAGTTCCTAATTTCTTAAAAATTAATTTACCTTTTAATAATGATAATTACTCTACTTATCTTTTGTTTTAAAAAAGAAAGATCATTGAGCTGAAGAGGTGCCCGTGGTGTAGTCGTTATCGTCGTAGGAAATGGACACGGTGACACGAGTTCAAATCCTGGACGAGACTGATTGCATTTCACATTGCACTAGGGAAAGGTATGAATCCAATTATTCTCCCTCCAGCTATGGGTAAATAGTAGGACAGACTAGATTCTTCAGCCTTAGTGAGGCAACTAGTCTAGGAGAAGGAAAACTCTGAATTAAAACCTGTTAAACTCCGCTTAAAAATTGACCTTGTGTCATATCCTGCCCGAGTGGAGGGGTTGGTAAATAGTATCATTGAGCTGAAGAAAACCAAGAAAAACATGGTATAACGTGAAAGTAAAGACAAGACAATTGTGGGTTCAATCCCCACTGCTTTTATACCGTTTATTATTTATCATTTGTACTTTACTTTTTATACTGTTGGAAAAACCGTTTTTTAAAATCTGCAGAAAAGGTTGTTGTTTTTTTTTTATTTAATTTTTTTTATTAATAGTGTTAGTGTATGGTTACTTTGAATACTTATTTCTGATATACGCTCTCTCGGTGATACTTTCAGTAATTTACTAAGCTTTTTGCTTAGATGTGGTACAAGGCCGTATGAACGGGGCTCCCAATGAGACTCGAAATCACTCGTGAAGGTTTACTAGTCTAGCTTGCGAATCATTACATCACCCGAGGTACCCTGTCGACGATACTTATACGCTGACTGTATCTCCTGCAGAAGTGTAAGACCCCTCCTGGATATGACACTGAGCTACATCTGACGGTGAGCCTCAAGTTCTGGGTAGTGTGGAGTACCACTTGATTACCATTACTCCCAGGTCTACTCTGAACCGGTGTTAGGGTACCATCTATGAGACAAATTGATGGTTATGCAGCAACACTGATGCCAAGTTGTATAGCACCTTGTTCTTTCCTTTTGGTAACATTATGTTATGAAGAGAGGAGACCTGAAGCATGGGCAACTGCAGGTCTTCCTTACAACTTTGATCCCAGGCCTGTGTGAAGATACAGGTGCAGATCCATAGTCATTGCAAGATTTTATGGATACAGAAATATGAACATGACATAAATATGCAACAAAAGGATTGATTGATTGATTCTAATGGCATGTCAAACAATCTAAGGTTATTTTATGCCTAGATGTTAGGGAATTGCATTCATTGTACATTCATATTTCCATTTTTGTATTGTTTCTTAAGATTTTTTTACATGGTTCTATTGAAGACAGATAATTTACTAACAGATCTAATTGACCCATAAATGGGACCCTACTCCAGGTCAGAAAAAGAGTTTTAAAGTGAAAGAAAAATTCTTATTAGTTTCTTAAAGTATTTCTTGTTCAATCTTTTTGCAAGTATGCAGTCTTTTTCCATACTTACTCATGAATCTTTGGAGGGGGCACTTAGCATAAAGGTTATCATTTTAAGAAATAGAATTGGTGACCTGAGTTCAAATCCTGGACAAAGCAGTTTGTGTTTCACTTCATGCTAATGCCCTTGGGAAAGGCATGAATCCATCTATTCTTTCTCCAACTATAGGTAAGTAGTAGGGCATAGTGGTTTCTTTAACCTTAGTAAGGCCGTCTAGGAAAAAAAAACTCTAAATTCAAATCAGCTTTACTCGGCTTAAAAATTGACCTTCTGTCACATTCTGCCCTTGATGGAATAGTTGGGTAAACACATAAACCAAAATCTAATGTCATCAGTCACCTATTTATGTGGTCAAAAAACGTTTACTAATAATCTCAGAAAATGTTGTTCAAAGTGTTATCTATTGATTACTTTTGGTTGCTAATTTTAGTTGCATATATAAGTTATTGATATTTATGAATTATACAGTTCTCTGGTTCAAAGCCACATGTCTGAAACACCCAGTGAGGGTCACACTCTCTATAGTAGTAATAGACTTAGCTTGCTAACTTGTTTCATGGTGATACATAGGTATTAGGGGGTGCTCTGAGAGTATTTATTTCTATAGAAACTATCACTGATATCAGGGGTACAATAACACCATTGGATAGAACAAGTTTTTAGCTATGAAACACTTTTTTCCATGTGGTTGCCACCATTGGGTATGAATTTTCATTAATAACAAACCAGAACCTGAATGTTGCATCACAAAATCTGCACTAACAGAGACAACATACTTTTTCAAAAAAGAGCTGGTTATCATTGTAGGAAATGAACTTAGCTACTCAAGTTCAAAACCCTGGATGAGACTGTTTGCATTTCACATAGTCCTAATACTCTTGGGAAAGGTATGCATCCAATTATTCTCCCTTCCCTTTACCACGAGGAAAAAAGTGTTTCATAGCTGAAAACTTGTTCTATTCAATGGTGTTATTGTACCCCTGATATCAGTAGAGTAAACAGGGCCATTTAATCTTGATAGAGCAAGCAGTCTAATGGAAGGAAAACACTGAATTCAAACAAATTGTACTCCATAAAAATTAATCTTTTGTCATATCCTGTATGTCATGGAGGGGTTTGTGAAACAACAATAATGGTGCTGTTCTTGGTCAAAAGACAAAGGTTATATATATATATTGTCATCCACTGACAGACTATTTCATTGTATCACAATTCATCAGTTTGGCTAGACATGCAAGATTCTTCAAATGTGCCTTGTTATAAAATAGAATTTTTCATTTGTATTTTTTTTTTCTTGTGGGCTCTGGTGAATTTTAGTTGTATCCAAATGGAATCCTTTTGTTATTTGATCCCCCCACAAAACAGAGAAGGGATCGGTGTAATGTATCATGGTTAAGTTATGTTGGTGCTGGGTTTTAATGGTTAAACAAAATGACCCTGTGACCCTAAGTAAATATAAGGCTACCTGCAAAAGGAACAAAGAAACAGGAAATGACTATGTACTTCCTGTTTCTTGAATATTGTGGAATGGTCTAGAAGATTCTTGAGCTCAGTGATGGATATAAAAAGCCAGTTCTGTCTCAGAAGAACGTGAGAGCAGGTTCTGGCTGGGAGAGTAGAGCAATATCTGGAACTTTTACTCACTGAATTTGAAAAGTGACAACCAGTAGCAGGGAAGAATAAAAAAAATCACCTTGGCATCCCTGTATTTTCAGCACTCTCCTCAATAGCAGGAACATCACATAAATTGGAAGTTTTGCTATAGCTATTTACTAAGTTTAAATTAGTTGTGGCACATTCAGTAAAAATCAAACTCAGTAACAATTACACAACATGAGATGCTCTTGGAGGTTATACTAGAAGAGCTTCTCTTATATGTACTCAGTATGATACAAAACCAAAATTATGCTATTATGGAGCACCCAGTAAGATTCAAACTCATTACAATTGTAATTGTCTGTAAGATTAGCTTGCTAAGCATTGCTCTATGATGCACAAAGGATGATATGGCATTAAAGGTATGTACCCCCTTATCCTCCCTGCTATGGGTTAAATATTACCACTACTGTTATTCTACAAGAATGGTTTTGGCATTAAATAACACATGAAGGTTGATATGCCATTAAACAAAGAAATCAACCAAACTACTCAATGATGAGTCACAACGTTATTTATTAAGCTTAGCTTAGTCTGGTACAAGGTCATACTAGTGAGGATCAACCTCATTACACTTTGTATAATTCACCAAGTATGTATTTACCAACCCCTCCCCATGGGCAGGATGTGACACAGTCAATTTTTAAGTGGAGTTTAACAGGTTTGAATTCAGTTTTTCTTCTTCTAGATTGGTTGCCTAAACAAGGCTAGAGAACCCAGTCTGCCTTACTATTTACCCATAGCTGGAGGGAGAATAATTGGATTCATACCTCTCCCAATCAGCCTCATCCAGGATTTGAACTCCTGTTACTGTGTCCATTTCCTATAATGATAACCATTACACCATGGGCACCGCCATAATTCACCAAGTATCTTTTTAGTTCATTTGTTTGTCACCTTACCCAAATCAAAGATGGTTTGCATATGTCAGTTATTATCTTGTTCAGTTGGAGAAGTATACACAATGCAAGAAAAGTTGCTTGCACAATGAACGCAACTCTCTTAAGTCCGAGCTTAAAATAACCCCAAATATGTTGATACTGGCCCAGTTGGCTGGAGCTGCAGAATTTACTGACTGCACCTCTACAGAGAGGTAAGACTCCCCCAACGAGTGTCTTAGATATGACACTAAGCAATCTGATGGTGAGGTTCTAGTAATACTGGAGCTTTGGGGGAATGCAGAATAGGCCCTCATTGCCATCACTCTCAGATCCACTCTGGCCCATAGTGGTAGCACCTGATAGGGTCCTATTTATGGGTCAAATAGAACTAAAATGTATACTGAATTGTTTTTACATTTAACTGGGTGTAAAGAAATGACTGGTGTTTAATTGAATTGTTCATGATCCATAGCAATACATGGAACCATTTAACTTTGTTGACTAAACTGAATTACTTGAAATAGAACTGTTTTAGACATTTAAACTATGTACTTATGCTAACCTGAATTGTTTGAAATAGAACTATTTATATGTATAAAAATGGATTTGGCATTAAATAACCTATAATGGTTGATATGCCATAAAACAAAACAAAACTAAAACAGGTTGATATGCAGTTAAAATCAATCATTAGCTTGCAAACTAATATTTTTACTGAGGTACCTTGCACATGTCAGGTGGAAAAATATACACAATGCAAAAAAAGTTGCTTGAAATTAGATTAATCATTACATTTCTGTGCCCTATCCTCACTTATCACCCATAGCTCTTTCATCCTGGTTTTCTGGTTGAAAAAAACAATTGAAAATATAAAAACTTGTAATCTGTTATTTAATTGTCTATAAGGCAATAGCTATGTAAAAATTGAGATTTCCTGGACAGAATTCAAGCCACCCAGGTATATGTACTTTATGGGTAGCAGTACAAATACTAGCCACTGGTATTCTATCATTTGCTATGAAGAGTGGGCTAAGATTTCAAAAGAATATTGCAAAGGGCTTTGAAGGTTTATGAAAAACATCTACTAGTAATTGCATACCAACTCTATGTAATCAAGTAACTAAATAACAGATGATAGGCAATACCAATGTAGAAATTGGGATTTTCCAGCTAGAATTCAGGCTGCTTGTGTATATGCACTTCCAGATAGCAGCACAAATACCAGCCACTTGGGTTCTAAAGGTTTGAAAATAAATTGATATTTAAAAAAAATCCTTATAAAATAGGAATGAAGATTTATCAAAAACTGATTTATGATTGGTTAGTTGTTTTGTTTTATGGTGTATCAACTCTGATTTATGATTGATTGATTTTAATGGCATCTCAACCCATCTTGAGTTATTTTATGCTAGAGGTTAGAGAATTATGTTATTAATAAATAAATGCTCATGTTTACATTTTTTGCATATATGTTTCTTGAGATTTTTTTTTTTTTTTTGCTTATGGTCCTGTCAAATACAAATAATCTTCAAACAGATCTATTTGACCCATAAATGGTGTTGATATGCCATTCAAACAAAGAAGCTAAAATAAAATGCATAGATTGGGAACCTAACAGGTACTACCATGCCAGATTCAAGTGGATCTGGGAGTAATGTCTATGAAGGGGTACTCTGCATGCCACAGATCTTCAGAACTGCAGCCTCAACATCAGATGCAGTTTGGTGTCATACCTAGAATACCCCTTTTTGTAGAGGGAGGGGGCTTTACCCCTTTCCAGGGGATATAATAAGCATATTCTGAACCCTGCCAACTGAGCTACTATGACTTAAACATTGAAAACAGGGAATAAAAGATGCTTTTACTGTAGTTATTTGTGTATAACATGCAGCCCTTACTTTGGACAACAAAATTCTGGGAAAAACGTATTCTTGTGTATAATATGCGCTGATTTTTCAAAATTTGTTGTTGTTAAATTTAATCTGAATTTAAAACTTTTTATCTGTTCATATGAAGTAAAAATAAGAATATATATAGTTTATATTAAGTCTTAAAACACAAAATTTACACAATAATTAGAGCAAATACACAGACATGCTCACACAAAAATGCAACAGACTTGCTGTGAAAATAAACTCATATTAGGAGAAACAAAATTATCAACAAACACATTTCTGTAGATATTTCTTTGTAATGGTGTATAACACATTTGGAGAAGTCCCTGTGGTATAATGATTGACGTCTTAGACTGCAAAATCATTGTAAGTTTGCTTGAATTCAAGTTGCACTATTACATTCACTTTTGAACTAATACCCTTGGAAAAGGTATGATCTCCCTTATCCCTCCAGATATGAGTTAAATAGTACCACTGCTATCCTTCTACTAAGATGGATTTGGTATTAAATAACCCACAAAGGTTGATATGCCATTAAAAAAAGAAACCAGACCAAAATGCATTAATTTGGTCTATAGATATAACTTACTTTCAGTTATCCTATTCTGAATATGGTGAGGCATGTGGCCAGAAAAAAGTTAGTTATATAGTTCTCATGTATGATATACACTCCAATTTTTGAACTGAAAAATTTGAGAAAATAGTGCATCTTCTGCACAAAAAATTATGGTATGGAGAATAAAAATTAATTCTGAAAGTGGGGTTGTTTTTTTTTGTTTTGTTTTTTTTTCTAACAAGAATTATACTGTTTTAATTTTACTAGTCCAAATAAATCAGTGTATAATTTTGACTCAACTTGAAAAAAAAAAAGATTCCTGTTTTTTTGTTTTCCATTTCCATTGACAATAACCGTTATGCTAAGTGCATCTCTAGAATTATATAAGATTTGAATTTACTAACTGACACATCAATTGACCATATGAGAAATAGAATTTCCATGAAATTCATGTGTGAAGACAGTGTACAAAATTATAGACCTATACATATGATTTGGTTTGTTTAATGTCATATCAACCTTCATGCGTTATTAAATGCTAAAGCCTCCCTTGTAGAAAAATAGTGGTGGTACTATTTAAACCATTGGAGGTGAATAAGAGGACTTGTATCTTTCCCAAGAGGAATAGCCTAAAAGTGAACCTAATAGTATGACTGGAGATTGAACTCGTTTACTCTGATATTGCAGTCTACAGGGATTCCTCCTTATATGTTTTAGGATATCTAAATATGTCTGTATAAGTTTTGAATAAATTTTTATCTCTTTCAGGTCCATTTAAAAATATCCAATCAAGATGTTCAACTTGACCCAGCTCTTTTGGTGGAATCACACATGGACTTGAAGAAATTCATGATTATATATATATAATAATATTCATATTTATACATACATATATATATATATATATATATATATCCATATATATATATATATATATATATATGTATGTATATATATATGTATGATAACTTACATTTTTGCTCAGATACTCATTCTTGCTTGTACCCTCACAAGTGTATTTACCATTTCTTTACACTCCATTATTTAGCAATTATTCCATTTTTAATACTTAGAAAATCATTACATCCCTTAGAAGACCTCCAGAAAAGCATTAATGTATAAGCTGACATAGTTAGTGATTTCTGTCTTTTTCTTTTCCTTCTTTTTTTTTGCATAAAAAAAATTCATTAACAATGCCCTTCATTTTTTGTTGATTTGTGTCCTAAATTTAAAGTGACTTGGTTATAGGATTATAAATCCTATAACTGAATAATTTTAACATTTTTACCAGTATCTTACTGGTTGTATTTTTTTATCAAACCCACTAAGATGAAAAGTTTGCAAAGACCTCTGCTATGGGGGATTTTATTTCCAAGTCAACAGCTATCTATTTTTGAATTTCCCATGTTGGAAAATCAAAGTCTAAAGCACTACATTAAAAGCTTTATTTAAATGTATATAAATATACAATATTCAACCTTGTATACTTAATATATATATATATATAATTCAGTATGGATTACCAGAAATCAGATCAACAGAACACTAATACTAGTGTTAATACAAACTCATCTGAGTACAGTAAAATGAAACCAATGTATCCAATGTTACCTATGTACTCATTAGGCAGTATGTCCAGTTCCACCTTTAGTGGTGCTTTTCTGCCAAAACCAATGATCAAAGGAGGATCTGGTAGTACCAGTAGTGGAGGGACCAGTCAAAACAGTGAATTTCCAAGGTTTCCTGTGCAGCGGACCATGGCCATTGCAAAGCCTTTTAAATGTGGCGTGTGCCGGAAGGGTTTCTCACGCAAGGTGAACTTAGAAAATCATGAGCGCATTGGAGCCAAGCATTTCTATTGTACATATTGCAAGAAAGCTTTCTCCCAAGAAATTATTCTCAGGAACCATGAACGCACACATACTGGGGAGAAGCCATTCCACTGTGCATTTTGTGACCGCAACTTCTCACAACAAACAGAGTGGCGTAACCATGAGCGTGTGCACACAGGAGAAAAGCCGTTTGTCTGTGCAGTGTGTGGCAAAGCATTCAGCCAACAAGGAAACCTGAAGATACACATGCGGACACACACTGGAGAGAAGCCATACACATGTGCAGACTGCGGTAAGGCATTTAGCCAGAGAACAAATCTGGACAACCACAGACGTATCCACACTGGAGAGTTGTTTAAGTGTGTGTTTTGTCCAAAGGCATTCTCACTACTCATCAACCTTAAGAGCCATGAACGCATTCATACAGGTGAGAAACCATTTAAGTGTTCCTTCTGCACCAAGGTGTTCAGCCAGCAGTCAAGCTTGCGTAGCCACGAGCGCACCCATACTGGGGTGAAGCCCTACCAGTGCACATTCTGCTCCAAGGCGTTCACTCAGCAGACAAATTTGCGTAACCATGAACGCATCCACACAGGAGAGAAACCCTATTCCTGTTTGGTATGCAGTAAAGCCTTCTCACAGGTTACCAACCTGAAGAACCATGAGCGCACACACACGATTGAAGAACTCCAGAAAGTTGCTGATTCTCAGTCTGCATCCTCCCCACAGAATTCAGAACCTTCTCAGCCTCCAAATCTACCACCACCACCACCTCCACCTCAACGACCCAGCCCGCTCCCTACCACTATCAGACCCCAGCCACTAAATATACCCTCATCTTGGATGGCATCAACATACCCTCACTCTCAAATGAACCCTAACTGCTGGGACAGTAATTATAGCTGGTCAAGAGGTTTTCCTATGCCACCAAGATGGAATCCAAGTACAGGGAATGTTGTCATGCCTCCAGCACCTCCATCTCATCCACATCCTCCAATGCCTCAGCCTCCAAATGCACACCATTCAGCCTGTAGCTGAGTTGGGCTGCAGTAGCAAAGAAGCTGCAGCTGAGTCAAGTTGCAGTGGAATTGTGCTGCATCAGAACAGAGCCACAGTGGGAATGTATGGCTGCATAAGTTGAGCTGCAGCAGTGATTGAACAGCAAAAGGGTAGAAGAGTTCCACTGCAGTAGATTTATGCAGCAAAATGAAGGCGAGACAGACAACTGTCAGATGAAGTAATCAACTGAAAAAAATGTGCATGTATTGTCAGTCTGCAGCAGAAAACACATCGACATTATTTGAAATAAACAGGATTGGAGGAGCCAATAAAATTAGGGTGACCTGAAACTGGCTAGCTGCAGGAACTGGCTGCAGTGTTGCTTCTGAGATTTGCAGCAGTGTTGGATTTTGAATAAAAAAAATATTTGAGGGTTAATATGATGCAGAGTTTGAATTAAACTAAGTCAGATAGTGGCAAAAACATGTAGTGATTGTATCAAGCTAATTTTGGTGATCGGGCTGAAGTGAAGGTGTTATATCTTTCTAAAAAATGAAAGTCAGCAAACATATCAGTAAAATTTGGAATGACGAGAGAAAGTAAGCATCTTTTCTGGAATTTCATCCAAGTGTGGTCCGGCTGCAGTAGAATTGTACTCCTGTGCAGAAATATTTTGCAGGAAGTGTAACACAAATGACAATTTTTGAAGTCTGTGATTCTTCAGAATCTTAGATGAAAAATTGGCTATAAAGATTAGGCAAAAAAAGAAAGAAAGAAAAAAATAAGAAAGAAAGAAAAAATCTGGAATAAGGACAAAGTATTCAAACCTTTTTATTCAAACTTTATCTTCTTGGTATCTGCAGCCATGTTTTTTTTCTGTTGGATGAATCACAAATTTCTTCTTTTTAATGAAATCTTTATTGAAATTATTTTTTTTATTCAATAGTTTCATACAATTTTTTTTCACAAATAATTTTATACAATTTTTTTATTCTCTAGTATTGTACAAATTTTATTTTTTTGATTCTATAGTTTTATACAATTTTTTTATTTATTTTTTTATTCAGTAGTTTTATATATCTTTAAATTTTTATTCCATAGTTTTATACAGTTTTTTATTTGGTATTTTTATACAATTATTTTTATTCGGTAGTTTTATAGTGTTTTTTATTCAGTAGTTTTATACAGTTCTTTTTTATTCGATAGTTTTATACAGTTCTTTTTATTCAATAGTTTTATACAGTTCTTTTTATTCAATAGTTTTATACTGTTCTTATTCAATAGTTTTATACAATTTTTTTTTATATATTTGTTTCAAAACAGGAATGGTACAGATATAAACTAACTGTTTATTTGCTTGGGTTGTAAGAAGACATTTTAATTATAAAAATATGCAAGCGATTTTCTTATGTTAAAGCAACACATCTGAAAGTATTTGCTATGATTTTTTTATAATGTTTACATAACTGTCAACTATTTTTGCTTAAAAAAAATCAACCATTTTTTATCAACAATACATCAGCATTTTGAAATAGAAAATATCTTTCTTAGTACTTGAAATTTTCTTTTACAATGAAAACATTGAAGCAGAATATAGTGAAAAATGATATCTGCTGTGCAGAAATTGCTATATCTCTCTTGTGATACAGCATAATTGTGGTATTAAAAATTTCTAGGGAGCTGATTTCTCTACAGATGAAAAAAAAATGAATATGATGAGGCTATTTTTTTCTACTATCATGAGGGTCATCTGCATAGTGTTAAGTCAGCTGATGTGAGTGATTTCTTTTGGGCTGGAACCAATCTATTCATGTCTTTTATGGTGTAAAAGAGGCGAAAATTTTGAAATTTTCAGTCACTGCTTGCTTTCCTTTCACTCTTCTTCCATTTTGGCTCTCTTTCTTCCTCCCTCTGTTTCTCTCTGTCTTTTGTTCGTTTTTTCTGTCACTGTGGTTGCTTAACATTTTATCAAAGAATAGTAATTTACTAAGCCTTTTGCTTAGATGGGACACAAGGCCAAATAAATTGTGCATCTAATGAGACTAACTCACTCATGAAGGTTTGCTAGTCTAACTTGCTAACCATTACACTACCCTGGGTGCCCATTTCATTAAAGAATAGTTGCCAACTGAATTTCCCATTGACTTATGTAGCCACTTTTGCTATCCACAATTTCTTGTTTTCTCTCATTATAGTTCTGGATAAAGTAAATATTATCCTAAGGTTTGATATGCCATAAAACCCAACCAACCAAAATATTATCCCTTGTAATTCTAGATAAGGCAAGTACCATCCATCATAATGGGTGATTTTTTTTTCTTCTTCATTCAAACAACATCTTCAGTAATAATGAGCAACAAGAAACTTTCAAATATTTTAGTATTCACTTTAAACAGCTGAATGAAGTTATTCATTTGAATAAAGCAATGTATGAAGATTCTCTCGGACTTGTAGTGCTTGAAGAAAGTAGACTTAATGACAGGAGTCTAAGAAGGAAAATGAATTTTTCAGTCAACCACAGGGCAATTGTTCTGGATTGCAAATCAGACAAAACCAATAGTTTTATACAGTTCTTTTAATTCAATAGTTTTATTCAGTTCTTTTTTTATTCAATAGTTTTTTATAGTTTTTTTTATTCAATAGTTTTATACTGTTCTTATTCAATAGTTTTATACACTTTTTTTTTTATCTTTGTTTCAAAACAGGAATGGTACAGATATAAACTAACTGTTTATTTGCTTGGGTTGTAAGAAGACATTTTAATTATAAAAATATGCAAGTGATTTTTTTATGTTAATGCAACACATCTGAAAGTATTTGCTATGATTTTTTTTATAATGTTTACATAACTGTCAACTATTTTTGCTTAAAAAAATCAACCATTTTTATCAACAATACATCAGCATTTTGAAATAGAAAATATCTTTCTTAGTACTTGAAATTTTCTTTTGGTAATTGCCAATTGTCAAAATCTGTCACAAATGAGAACACACATCTAAGAACACCTTGGGTAATCCTCAGTTTGTAGCACAAAGTTGTTTCCTTCTGTTCTACTAGTTTATTAACTGAAAAATTATTGACTGCAGCAGCTGCCAAAGAGACAAAACATTTTGTACCTCTCTACTTCTTTTTCTTCTCCTTTTTTCCTTAAATCTCACTAAAAAAAAAAAGAGTTCCCAATCCAAGGGGGAGACAACTTTAAAGCCAAGAGAAACTGCTTCAATTATTTATCTTCTTGGTATCCGCAGCCATGTATTTTTTTCTATTGGATGAATCACAAATTTCTTCTTTTTAATGAAATCTTTATAGAAATTATTTTTTTTGTTCAATATTTTCATACTAACTGTTTATTTGCTTTGGTTGTAAGAAGACATTTTATTATAAAAATATGCATGGTGTTGGGTCAGCTGATGTGAATGATTTTTTTAAGGGCTGGAACCAATCTAGTCATGTCTTTTATAGTTTATAAAATGTATCAAGAAACAGCAACACAGGAAATACAGTCAGCATATTCTCAGTCCTGACAACAGAATGGTGTATATAAGTACAATTTGGCCAGGAATTTGAATTATTATAATTTGAATTATACAAGGGTCATTCTATAAATAAGAGGAATTTTTTGGAAAAAGCAAAATACTTTTCTTTTTGATAAATGTAAACTCAGTTTGGAATTTTACAAACCATATGATCTGCCTTGTCAATAAAATATATTTGATAACATCAAAAATTCCTCATAAGAGTAATGGCAATGAAAGGGTACTCTATACTCCCCAGAGCTGGAGCCTCACCACTGGATGCAGTTTAGCTTTATACCCAGAACACCCCTATCGGTATGTGGTGGGGATTCAGTCAGGTGTACTGGACTTGTCTCTATTCTACTGACATCAGAAACTTGTATTTAGTAAGGCATTTTTACAAGGCCTTTGAAAAAAAATTATTTGATTATCTTTGTAAATTTGAGCTATCGTAATCTATTTAAAATAAATTTTATGGTAAATTTCAAAAGGTCTTTGGCATAATACAAACAACATTTTCAAAACATATATAAATATTTACTGATCGATTGATTTTAATGGCATATCAACCTGTCTGGGGTTATTTCATGCCTAAAGGATTACGTTCATTGTATGTCTATATTTATATATTTTTGTGTCACTGTTTCTTAATACATTTATAACTATATTTTCAATGTTGCATTGCATTCTTTTTTATTTGTCTATAAATCATTCTTTTGCACACAGTTATAGGATAGCAAGTATTCCTATCTAAGACAAATAATTTGTATAAAGTTTTATGGGTCTAAGTACTCCCCTCCAATACGAATAATTTTTGCACAATAATATGGTATAACCATTTCTATTTAATAACAATCATTTGTTTGCACACAGTTATATGGTATTAAGTATTCCTATCTAATACTAATAATTTTTAAACAGATCTATTGATCCATAGATGGGACCCTAACAGGTACTTTTACTGTAAGTCAGAGTGAACTTGGGAGTAATAGCAATGAAGGGGTACTTCCCTATCCTTAGATCTCTAAAACTGGAGCTACACCATCAGATTCAATTTAATATCATACCCAGGACACCTTTTTGTGGTGGTGGTGGTGGTGGTGGTGTTTATGCATCTGCAGGAGATGCAAACAGTATATTCTAAGCCCTGGAAACAGAATGGTGTATATAAGTATTATTATGCCAGGAATTTGAATTATAGAAGAGTCATTCAATAAATAAGGGGAATTTTTGGAAAAGAGCAAAATACTTTTCTTTTTCATAAATAAAAATTCAGTATTGGTTTATAGCAAAAATTATTTCAATCTCAAAAAAAATATTTGTTTTGAGGCTATTCAAAATAGTGGAAAATCAAACAGAATGCTCCAGGCTTGAACAGAGGTCTGTCTTCACATTTTTGCTGGTTAAGAAATCCAAATTATGTGAAATTAATGGAAGAATGTGTGATGTGTACAGAGAAACATGTTTTAGTTAAAAAAAATGTTTACAAAAGGGTTAAACATGGGTTTATTACTATGAGCCTGAGTTGAAAAGACAGTCCATGGAGTGGTAACACACTGACTCTCTGGTAAAGAACAAGTTCTGAATGCAGCAGTCAGTAAAGAAGGTCTTGCTGACAGTCTTCTAGGACATGAAAGAATCCATCACTATTGATTTCCT
Source organism: Sepioteuthis lessoniana (assembly GCA_963585895.1). Taxonomy (NCBI): domain Eukaryota; kingdom Metazoa; phylum Mollusca; class Cephalopoda; order Myopsida; family Loliginidae; genus Sepioteuthis; species Sepioteuthis lessoniana. Next base: position 59,330 of record CAUZXS010003354.1, read on the forward strand.
TGAAGAAGTTGCAACTGTAAACTCTGCTTCCTATTGCCATTGCCTTAGGCAATATTTCACCTTATTTATTGAATCAATCCAGTCAGCTGGGGCTGTCAAATGCACTGACTGCATCTCTGCAGATGGGTAAGAGTTCCTCCTCCACCCCTCAACAAGTGTCTTAGATATGACACCAAATAATCTGATGGTGAGACTCCAGTCCTGGAGCTCTGGGGCATATGAGGTACCCTTTTATTGCCATTACTCCCAGGTCCACTCTGACCCAGAGTAGTAGTACCTGTTAGGGTCCCATGTATAGGCCTAATAGAACTGTTTAATTATTTACTATACTTGAAACCATTTAACTGTGTGCAAACAAATAATGTTGAGTAGAATTACTGGTGTTAAATAGCAATACTTGAAACCATTTAACTGTGTGCAAACAAATAATGTTGAGTAGAATTACTGGTGTTAAATAGCAATACTTGAAACCATTTAACTGTTGGTAAACAAATCAGCTGTGGCTCATTTAAAAATTGTTACCTACAAACTATTCATTTACAAATCATATATATTTAATATAAATGTTTAAACAGGATTTGGCATTAAATAATCTCCAAGGATCAATATACTGTAAAACACAACCAACCACAGCATTATTTATTGAATGACCCTCATATTTATTTATAGTGACTATACTTAATAGCATGCTAAGGTACAGTAATGAGGTGTGGGTAGGGAGTTACAAAGCTTTTTGAGTGTTATATGTTAACAAAACTTGACTGATTCTTTGTGAAAACTTAAATATCACTGAAACATTTTTGCTTCTTTTTCTGTTACTGTCTATTTATTTATTTTTGGCACAATTTTTCTATTAAAAAACAAATCTGTTGAGATCTCAAGAAATGGGATTACAAATTTAAAGAAAAATTCTTAATGTAAAAATTTTTATTGTTCATTGATATATTTGTGAAAGAACTTAGTAAAAGAGTTGATGTCAAAATAAAAAAGGAGGTTTTATTAATTCTGCAAAAGAAAGTTTCAATCAACTATGCTAAAAGACGACTGTTTTTTTGGGGTTTTTTTTTTTGTTTTTTATAAGCTTTTTGGGAGTTTTTGTTTTTGTTTCATGAAAATGTCTTTTTCTCTTTCTTTTCTTTTTCTTTTCATTTCTTTTTTTTTTTTTTTTGAAGTTTATTATTACTTATCCTTCTTTACTCATATAGTTTTTTATTTTTATTTTTGTCATTTTCTATCTTTTCTCTCTTTTTATTCTTATTTATTTTTTGTATTTTTCTTACTTCCTTTTTCTCTTTCTTTTCCTATTCTCCTTTTTTCTTTCTCATTTTCTCTTTTTTCATTCTTTTTCTCTTTTTTATTTGTATTTTCTCTTTTTTCCTTTTTTCTCTTTCTTTTCTCTTATTTCTTTTTCTCTTTCTTTTTTGAATTTATTTTCATTCCTCTTTTTTTTCTTTTCTTTTGCTCTTTTTCTTTTTCTTCTTTTTAATTAATTTTTTCTTTTTTCCATTTCTTTTTCCCTCTAAGTTTCCCTTTCACTGTCTTTCTTTATTCACACTTTCTTCTTTTAATCTTTTCTCTTACCTCTTTTTTCTTCATTTCTTTTTGGTTTTCTTTTTCTCTTACTAGTATTTTCTCCTTTCTTTTCTTTTTCTCTTTTCTCTTCTTTTTTCTTTTATTAGTTTTTCTCTTTTTCTTTTTCTCTTCTTTTTCGCTTTTTCTCTTCTCTATTTGGTCTTTTCTCTTTCTTTTTTCTTTTATTAATATTTCTTATTTTCTCTTTTCTTTTTCCTCTTTTCTCTTCTTTTTTTTTTATTAGAATTTTCTCTTTTTTATTTTTCTCATGTTTTCCCCCTCTTTTCCTTTTTGATCACAAATGGCAGCTCATACATATTGTCAAATACAATCTTTTAAAAAACCCATCAAAGACTACAAAATTATAGACTAAATTCTTTGGTATTACTTCTAGAAAATAAGGTTGGTAAAAAAAGAAAATAAAAAGGAAATAATAACATTTTTTTTAGAGGTTTAATATCATAAAACAAAGCATATTTAAAACAATATACTAAAATTGTAAATTGGCCTATTAAATTAAAACTAAAAGTAAAAAATTTAAAACTTATAACGCTTTACTTAATTGTTTTCATATCTTCTAACTTTCTAGAAATAAAATAAATTTGAATAAAGCAGATAATTTTAGAATCAAGAAATTCCTAATAGATGTTTTGTAATACAGAACTTTAATAAAGCTGAAAATCGAGGATTCATTCTTAAATCTTTCATTGATCCTTAAGGAGCCTCTTAATCTTGGACCTTGTCCTCAAACATAAAACCTATTTTATGTTAAAGACTCTTAGGTTGTCTCTCTTCTTCTGACACTCATCAAAGGATATTTGTCAGAAAAGATATTTATGTAAAAAAAATGCTTTTCAAACCAGCAAAATAAACCAAATATAACACTGTCGGGTTTTAAAAAAAAGTTACAAGTTTCTTCTTTATGCTTTTAAATAGATTAAACAAAAATACAGACAGCCAAATTCATGCTCACAAAAACAGTTCATATTTTCGCTTAATTTATTTTTCAAAAATATAAGGAAGAATCTGGGCATCTCACAAGGTATAATAGTAAGCAAATTAGATTAGTAGAATATTGTTAGTGAGTTCGATTCACACTAGGTACCCCATACTTCTGGCCTTGTGCCACAACTAAGCTAAATATAGTAAGTGACTATACAGTGGGTACTTCACATGCTGTAATGGTTAGCAGGCTAGTTTAGCAGACTCTTATTTACGAGTTTGATTATCACTGGGTGCTCCATACTTCTGGCCTTGTGCCACAACTAAGCTATGCTTAGTAAATAATGAATCTCTTGCCTGAAGTTTTCTTTGTTCTAGTAGTAAAGCCTTGATAATATTTGAACCATCAAATTCTGATTTTCACAGCTTAAATCCAGCACCTACACATTTTTTACAATGCAATCATTTGTTTTCACACAGTTATATGGTTTCAAGTATTCCTATGTACCACCAGTTTGCAAGCGAATATATGGTTTCAAGTAACTGATTAATCTAATTCTTTGTAAGCAACTCTTAATACAAATAATTTGGACATGTATAGTATCATGTTATTCCTCTCTTATACAAATATTTTTTAGAAGAGATGGCACCCTAATAGGTTATACTAATGTGGACCTAGGAGTAATGGCACCAAAAGAGTACTCCCTCCCTAGATCTCCATAACTGAAGCATCATCACCAGATGCAGTTTAGTGTCATACCCAGGACACCCCCTTTTCATGAAGCAAGAGGGGGGGGGGTTCTTATCTCTCTGCTGGTGGGGGGTTCATACAGTCAGTGTATTCTAACCTCACTAACAGGACTAGGTTTTGAAAGTGTGCAAAGCCAAAAATATCTAATTTTTTTTTTTTTTTTTTTTTTTTTTCTTGTGACATCCTGTCTGAAGAAAAGAACATGACTGAGTGAGATGAACATATTCTACACTTTGTCCCTGGCCTTTGGATGGGGATAATGTAGTTGATGTTCATTTGAGCTGTCTCTTTACAAACGAAAAATATTCTTGGTTGCAACAGATGTATCAACATGATTTCCAAGTACACAAAACCTGCAGTTTTAGTCCCTCTTGTTAATTAGGACATTTTTAAAAATGAATATCCCCAAACTGCTGCCTATAAAAACTGCTCCTGACCTCGTAGTTATTGATTTGCAAAATATAAAGCAAATTTTACATTATTCGATAAAAAAATTCCTGATAATAAAAAAAAGCTTGAAAATAAAATAAAATATTTTTCTTCATTTAATTATTGTAAACCAGAGTCTGTTAGTCTTAAAATTGAAAAAAAAATTTTTTATGAATATCCGGTGTTTTTTGTGTTTTTTTTTTTTTTTCAATTTTTTTAATTAATTTATTTTTTCAACAAAACTGCTGAAATTGACTTTATTCTTTGGCTTTGTTTTTTTTTTTTTTTATAAAACTTAATTATTTCACCTGTTCTCTACAAAAGCTAAAGTTTAATTTTTTCTTGTTTATTGTACATACCTTGATACTAATACTGCTGAAATTTGATTTGTCTAAAACGGTTTTTAATACACACACACACACACACACACACACACACACACACACACACACACACACACACACACAAGATTCTAATACACACTCCTGGTCACAGTTATTGGCACCCATGAAATTTTAGTATATAATGTATCTCCTGAAAAAAAAAGAATAGATAAACCTAGTGAAACAGTTTTACTATTAACAACCCATATTTAATAAAGAACAGCAAATGATAAAACAAGTTTATATAAATTTGGTTATTTTCCATTTATTTCTGAAGATATAGCAAAAAAAATGAAAGGATGCCAATAATGGTAACCAGGACTGTATGTTAGTATATATGTAATACAAGGCAAAATCAGAAAGTTAAAGCCATTTATTTTCTTATCAAACACAGAAGAGAGTATAGAGATCATTGTATTACATCATCTTCTATGTTCTACGAGATTGATTTTAAACATTTCATTCAATTTTTTTTTAATGCTATTTCTTTAACTCTATCCTTGCTGAAAAAAAAATTATAACCTGTGTATAAGGTGTGTTCAAAAAAATAATAACATATTGAGACTGAAGTTGTATTTACCAAGACAGAAATGAACAATGAATGAAACATTATTTTTTTTTTCAAAATAGTCTCATTGGTATTCAATACACTTATTCCAATGAGTTTTCCATTAGTCAAAGCATCTTTTGAAACCCCTTTTTTGATATGGCATAAAACTGTGCCATCATATTTCTTTTTAATGTCCTTCATGTCCTTAAATAGATTTTTAATTTAGGAAACAGAGGAAAGTCTAAAGAGCACAGAGTGTGCTGCATTTGCACAATGTAGTGCTTTGCCAAAAACTGCTGATCAAAAAGTATTGAGACTGCCTATCCAAAAGTATCAAGAACTGGCACTGACTCATGTAGATAAAGTCCAGACTGTTCTCTGATGTCTAGACATCATCACTGCTCTATAATTTGCATATCTTCATTTAAGTTTTAGAATTTTAAAATAATTTCAAGATTGGGTCTGGATATGACACCAATGACACCTTATATTCATATTTCATCTTAAAATCTTTTGCAATTTTAATTTTTTCTTACTAGCTGAAAACCCATCCCAAAATCAGGATTTTTAGCTCATCTGTGCAGAAGTGTTATATACGATCTTTGGCTCAATAAACCCTTTCCATGCTGCCACTAGCAACTATTGTTGAATTCCTAGAACCATGCTATGTGCAACGAGACTTGAATTCCTAGTTCTGTATCTGATGCAAATATAGTCAAATTTCCTGTGTTTCCTATCGGCTGGTAAATTTTGCAGAAAAGTACCTTGTTATTTTGATACCAAATTAAACCATTTTTGCCAGTTGGAAAATTCAACAATGGCAGCTACCAAAAATTGCAAGTTTCTGTATCAAATGAGTCACGAGATCATTGATTTGAACTATGTATTCATTGAATTGGCACACTGGAACCAAATTAATCCAGTCTAAAAAAAACAAAAAAACCCTATTTTTTTCACATTTTTGTTGCATAGCATTTAGAAAACCTTCATCTACTCAGGTAGTTTTTGAGATTTGAAAAATATTGATTTTCTATAGTTTTTATATTCATGATCTTATTTATATGCAATACAATGTTAAAATGATCTCTGACTTTCTGACTTGCATGTATAGCAGTTATCTTTTTCTTGTTTTTATTTTCAAATGTCAACATTGAATTGGTGCTCACATCATTGAAACTTGGGTTCTAATAGTTATCTCCCACTCCTACTTTTAGTAATTTTCCTCAACCCCAGGAATAATAAAGATTAAAACAAGAAAGATAACTCATGTACATATATGTCAGAAAGTCAGAGATTATTTACAACATCGTATTTTATCAATAAAAATAAGACCCCACCCTCTCCATCTAAAACCATGGAATATCAATACTTTTCAAATCTCACAAATTGCCTGATTAAATAAAGGAAGCAAACCTTATCAACAGTTTAGTGTCATACTTACATTATAGATTAAAACCCTAAAAACTTTGGAGTTTTTGAATTTTCAAAAACTAAAATATTAAAACCCTGTTCTGAGGTTCTTTTAATAACCACTTAGAAATTGGTGGCTATAGGTTTAGCTATCATTGAGTTGGGCAATGATAGATAGACAAAAAGATAAAATTAATTTCAGTTAAATAAGACACTCTAAATATAAATGAAGGAAAAGAAACTACATGATTTTTTTTAGCCTTGATTTTCTGGTCACTAGTCATAAAGAAAAGATTTTCACTTTGGTTTCTGTCTAGAAAAAAATTCTGTCTGCTTTATACAGTTGAACAAAAAGATAAAGATTCAGTTTAACTAACTTGATGGGCATAAAGTGAGTATTCAGTTTAGCTTTATACTTGCATTCTAAATCAAACTCCTTACTAAAAACTTTAAAAGATTTGGAATTTTCAAAAACTAATATGTTACAAATAACATTCTCCAGGGTTACTTTAATAACCACAAGAAATTTGGTGACCATAGGTTTAGTCATCCTTAAATTATGCAATGACAAAAAAAAACCCAAATGTTTGGTGGCTATAGGTCTAGTTATCTTTGAATGATAAAAAGATAAAAAAAAAAAAGTTTGATAAATTTGGGTATGACTCTTGTGTTTTGTCTGCATTTTTCCATAGATCTGAGCAGCAAAGAAAGCTAAATGATTTTATTTACACAAATCTTTGACCCTTTAATTTTTAAACAGCATGATTGGGAAAAAAAGCAAATGTTATCCTTCAACTGATTGGATACTTACTTTGTGTCTGGTTTTATGACACTCAGTATTAAATTTATATCAATTTAATGTAAACCTACCCATACTTACATACAGTTAATGTTTACAATTTAAAATTTCTCCATATTTCAGGTTTTAAGATGGTCATTATTAAAAATAAAGGATAAAGAGTCACTTTTATTAAAGTTTCGGACATTGGCATAATGGTTAGAGTGTTTGCCAATGGTCCAGGTGACTTGGGTTCAATCCAATGTCGAGTCATACCAAAGACTCAAAAAATGCTACTTGATGCCTCCTCGCTTAACACTCAGCATTATAAGGTATGGATCAAGGGTAAAGTGAGGCAATCCTGGAAAGGAGTAGCGCCCTCCCTTACACCTCAGTGTAGTAGCTATCGAAAAGGGAGCCTTCAGGTTACCCTCAACTATGGCTGTCAGCAACAACAATTTGTACTTAAAGGAGTCGAACGAGCAATACCTACCCATATTACATACCGACCGTAAGATAGTCATTATTAAAAATGAAGAACATAGTCACTTTTATTAAAGTTTCAAATAATAATTTTGTTTAAAGAATGATTTGTTTGTTTTTATAATTTATTTACTATGAGCTAAAAACTTGTTTATACCATGCATGACATACAAAAATGGCTTCAAGTTTGTTCAGAGGTATCAAATACCCTAAAAAAAATCCCTAAAAATGAATAGATATTTTGAATGAATATTCAATTTTATAATTTCTTTCTCTAAATTAGGTTTCTAAGCCATTTTTAGGCTAGACAACTGTTAAGATTAAATGAATTATGCCTCCTCTCCAATATACAGAGATGGCCTAAGTGAATATGGGAAGAGAGAGAGCTATCTGCCTCTAGTAGTGATTACTAAAAGAGTGGGTAATTACTGTGTGCCCGATACTTCTACAGCAAGTAAAATAGATGGAGAGAGACAGATCTACCTAAAAATCAGTCAGAACCTGATATTCTCGTAGAGTTTAAAAGTTTTTGAGGCATGACTATTGATTCTTTAAAGTTGAGTTGAAATCAGGCCAAAAATGAAGAGCCATAAGTGGACAGACATTTGTTTCTTTGTAATAAGATTGTAAACTGAACTCTCTGTTTATGGCAACTCCACACAGACCTACATGTTGAATTGATTTCTCTCAAAAAATTGAAAATCATTTATAAACACTGCAAACCTAAATAAAAGAAGAAAAAAACTACTTTCCAAGAAAATTGTATATGGACATAAAGTCAGGATTCAGTGTATCTAAAATTTACATTACAAACTGAATGTCAAGTGTAAAAAATATTGGACACAAAGTCAGTATCCAGTTATGAATTATACA
>CAUZXS010003354.1:72500-110000 GCA_963585895.1 Sepioteuthis lessoniana
TTTGATTAGCTTTATAAATTTGAACTATCATAATCTATATAAAATAGATTTTATGGTAAATTTCTAAAGGTCTTTGATACAATGCAAACAAATAGTTTGTAGGTAACATTTTTAAACAAGCTAATGCTCATTTATTTTCACTCAGTTAAATGATTTGAAGTATTGTTATTTATTGTTTGCACACAGCTAAGTGGTTTCAATTATTGCTACCTGATACTAATAATTCTATTTGCACAATTAAAGGGTTTCAAGTATTACTATCTGTTGAGATGCTGGCAAAAGAAAGACGGGGAACACAAAAAGGTTGATAGAAAAACATATATATTCAAGTAACCAAAACAAGATACAAGTGAAACTGGTTAAACAGTAGTTAGTTGATAGGAAGCTTAGAGTCCAGTGGGGTAGCGACTATTCATCCACAATGCAAGTGGTATCAAACGTGGCTGTGTCACATGAGTCTGGTCAACTCCTCTGATGCTCCATTGACGTGTATTTATGGAGGAAGGCGAGTCCATTTTGTAGGGAGTACAACACTATCTAATACTTATAATTCTATAAATTATTCAGCCCAGTTGGCTGGGGCTGTAGAATATGCCAACTGCATCTCTGCATAGGGATAAGATCCTACCCCACCCCAACAAGTGTGCTGGATATGACACTAAACCATCTGATGGCGAAGCTCTAATCTTGGAGCTTCGAAGAAAGGGGACTACAACTTTATTGCTGTTACTCCCAGCTCCACTCTGATCTAAAGTGGGAGTACCTATGGGTCAACAAGAACTATTTAACATCTATTATACTTGAAACCATTCAACTGTGTGCAGAAAATGATTAGTGATAAATTGAATTGTTAGTATTTGCAATGCTTGAAGCCATTTAACTGTGCAAATAGAACTAAAAGTGTTAGGTAGCAATACTTAAAAACATTTGATAGTAAATAGAATTATTCGTATTAGATAGAAATAAGTGAAACCATTTAACTGTGTGAGAAAAATGAGCTCAGGTTCGTTTAAAAATGTTATCTACAAAATGTGTTTAGAAATCATATATTCAATATATACGTAGAAGTAAATGATGGAATAAAATCCGACAATATTGAGAAAAAATTGATAACAAGGTAATCCAAGCAGAAGGAGAGATGTGTTGAGAAACATAGTTGACACTGGCGTTTCGATTCCAATGAGTGGGAAGGATAATATTAGTGATGTTAAATCAACGGTGAATGTTTAAGAAATTTATATAAAAACCTAGGGAAAATCTATACATCAGTAGAAAGTTCGCCATTTAATCAGTAAATCAATGTTTGTTTTTAGAATTATACCATGAGATTTCTTGGGAATATTAAATAGACAGTATATGTTCCATTTGTTCAAATAAGAAAAATTTCAACTCAAAAGGAAAAATAAAAAGAGAGAAAGAAAAGAAGGAAGGAAAAGAAAAGAGGAAAACGGAAAAAATAAGTGGTAAGAGGATAGAAGAAAGACGGAGCGTGGGGAGGAGAAAGAAGAGGAGAGTATAAAACAAGTGAAATAAACATGAATTGCAGATTAACAAATTAATGTAAGTGAAAGATTTAGAATAAAGTGAATTGATATTATATAAAAATGAATAAGTTAAAAGGAGGATAAACGGTAGATGTGAGAAGAAAGAGAAGGTGAAATATTAAATGAAAGAAGGATTAGGTCATCATCATCATCATGTCATGCCACTAGCACGGATATCCCTGACCCTCTCTCGCCACCTTTCCCTATCATTCATCGTTTTTGGCAGGTCTTCAGGGCTATATCCCGTATCCTCACATAGCTGCTGTATGTATGTTCGAGCTGGTCGTCCTGCTTTTGCTTGGCCATATGCGGGGGTCCATAGGAGTATAGGTAAAGTGATAAAATATTTACAGGAGAGAGAGGGGGAGAAAGAGAATTGAAAAGATTAGGGGAAAATTTATAGGGATATCCATGTGAAGATGTGGGAAGTTGGAAATAAATGGGGAAATTATGATCGTTGATCTAACACCACTAATATCATCCTTCCCATCCTGATGATGGTTCATTAGAACTAAAACGTCATAGTGTCTACTTTGTTTCTCAAAATATCTCCTTCTGCTTGGATTACCTTGTTATCAGTTTTAAGGATTTGGCATCAGACAATCTACAATGGTTGATATGCCATAAAATCAAACCAAATCAGACTACTACTAATAGTTTGCAAGCAATCTAGTTCCCAAAATCAAGCTGTTGATCATTTTGGACGTCATACTTTGTTGCAATATCATGGAATATTTGATGCCATGTAACTAAATTATTTGTATTAAGAATAGTTACTTGAAGCTATAACTGTTTTCTAAGGATTTTTACTTGACACTATTTAACTTTGTGCAAGCCAATGTATTAATTTAATTCAAAATCATTCCAAGCATCTCCAACAGATATATTTGACCTACAGATAGGACCCTACCAGCAACTACTATTCCAAGTAAGAGTGGACCTGGGAGTAAATGTCAATAAGGATATAACTTCACACTTACTACTGGATACAATTTAGTCTCGTTTTTAGAGTAATCTTACCCCTATGTGAGGGATACAGTGTATTCTAGGTTCCCTCAACAGGATAGCTTTAAATTTTATTATGTTGGCTCATGTCAGAGCCAAATGTTAATGATACAGCAGTAAAAGTGAAACCCTGATTTTTTTTCCCCTGTTATTTGTAGCACTTGAGTGGCAGTCTGGCAAAATGGCATTTGACATGAAAGCAGAGATGGGTATCTATTAACATTCATCAATTCTTGTATGTTTATAGAGACCAAATAGTGAAAGCTTCATGGCATAGTGTTGTATAGCCATGATACAACTATACAAATATACGGATATGTAAAATGTTCATATGCATAGAACTCCCGAAACACTGACGACTCTCTTTGTTCAGGTACGAAACTTTTATTACCTTCTTGACTTTTAGGTTTTTCGACACAAGGAAAGACACAATTTTTACTATGCTGACTGTTTCTACATCGTTCTTCAGTCAACCCCAACTGAACTCTCGGCCCAGAGTCAAAATCTCAACTCACTGACCCAACAAACGTGCATGCATCCCGTAGCCCACAAACTGGACTTGTCTCACCCAGCTTCAAATCTCAACTAGCCTCGTCCAGCGTCAAATCTCAACTAACTGCTTTTTTCAAAAATCACCAAAATTCTCAGCCCATCGCTTCTGGGTATGACGTCATTCACACCCCAGTCTCACCTTCCATCTGGGTTTTTTATTATGACATTTGTGATTGTCACATCATCCGCGCGCGAGTGTGAACACCTGCTTTAATAGCCAAACAGTTCTAAGCCCAACCGAACCAAATGATTAGATATGATTAACGAAAATGATTAAATAAAAAGAAATCATTCGGTAATTATATAACAATAGTGGCTGACGTGCCGGACTCTGACATCGTAGTACACAAATTCAAACTCATGTTGTGCTATTACATTCAGTTTTAGACTAATACCCTTCGGTTAAGGTATGAACCACCTTATCCCCTAAGCAATGAGTTAGTACTACTAACCGTCCTTCTAAAAGGATGACTTTGGCATTAAATAAACCTATGCCATTGAATAAAGAAATCAAACCGAACAGGGGATGTGAGTACAATTAGGAATTCGATAAAAAAAAGTTTTAGCCAGAAAGATTATTGTTATTGTTAGCGAGGAAAAGTTTGTTGTTAGCAAGGAATGGTTGTAACGTGTGTGTGTGTGTAGGTACTTCCTCGCTAGGTTGTGAGAAATAAAAGGAGGATGAAGAAGTAAGATGCCAATAGTCGAAATGTGTTTTTAGGAATAGTTTTTATTTGCAGCATGGAATATTGGGTTTGCTTTTGTGCTGCAAGTCTCGTAGGAAGGCTTTGAGTATAGAGACGAAATGGAGATATGAGAAAGTGGAGAAAGGCAGTGTAGTGGGACGTGCGAGGGATTGTGTTCACTGTAGTTTAGCGAAAGCCATGTTGCCGTTGGAGGAAATGAACTTTGGAGTCACCGTGAGTTTTGTGCATCTGGTGGAGAGGCGTGCATTGTCTCCATTAAAGTGGCCCAGAGGTGAATTCAGAGCTAGGTGTCGAAAGCGGAATAAAGGCATTGGATTGACATAGCCAATTTTGGGGGTGACATAAAGTTGTTCCTGTGGTGGCGTATTGAATGTATCTAATTCATATTCAACTGGGATTCCTTGTAAGGAATCCATAAATTAGATAGGTTCCCTCATGTGTCCATGCTACTGCTATTCAGGAGCGGCCAGTAGGACATCTGCACTGGCCGGCGTTGTCAGCCGAAGAGACTGTGTTTGGCAGCTTACCCAATTTCTGCTGCCCGGGAAGGGGGTCCGGGTTGAATAGGATAGGTCATCCTGATTGGGTGAAATTATGCATCGAATTAAATTGTGCACCAAACCAGAATACCTTCTGCTACAAAGTCTTCTTGCTGTTCATATATTTCCTTATTTTGGAACCTGTATATGAAAAAAATATAACACAAAAACCCAAATTTAGTGGAGCATTGAATTATTTGATGTTTTACTCCTTAACAAGCTTCATCAGATAATGATTTGGAAAAATTTTGAATTTGTGGGAATAATAATAGAAGAATTAAATAATCTATAATGTTGTCATTTGCAATGTACGTGGTGCATTCAATAAGTTTCCAGGTTTTTTTGTACTGGCATTTAAAATTGTCCAAGACTTTTGAAAATTCACTGTTATTGCTATACATCTTATGAGAGGACTAACCAATTACTATGAGTTCAGATTCAAATGAACAGCTACAGCAGCAATTGGAATACACCCAACGCCTGATTGTCACGGCTGATGAATTTCAAAAATGCAATCTGGATGTGAGGACACTTTAGAAGAACGATATGTAATAAAATTCTGTTTTAAACTTGGAAAAAATGCCACAGAAACGTATGGAATGCTTCAGACTGCTTTTCGACCATCTTGCATGTGTGAAACGTTACCCCCTCACCCCCCCACATTATCTCAGTCTTCTAACCATTTCACTTCTTACGCCGGCCGGTGATCAACTAGTGGCTGAGGGGGCAACGCACATTTCTTTACCTACACAAGAATACGATCGAGGGAGACAGGAGAAAACAAACAGACGAACAAACACGAACAAAGCTTGGGGTTACCAAGAGCAGAGGAAGGTATGCAACACTATATGCATGTGCAGACTATCGCTAGCGTGGGTTACTAGCGAAAATTCCACAATACTAGAATCAGACATCTTGAGACTCTTCTTCACCGGACCCTATCTTGTCTCCTCGCCTCTCTGTTCTGGTGTCTGGTGTTGACTGCCCCTCCATTCTTCCACGCCAACTTCTCTTCTGCTGCTTGCCTCTCTGCTCTCCAGCCACCAACTGCCTCTGCTCCTGTCCAACTACCAACTGCCTTCTCTCTGCTCTCCTGTCCAACTACTAACTGCCTTCTCTCTGCTCTCCTGTCCAACTACTAACTGCCTCTCTCTGGGTCGCGTCGTCAACTCTCATTCTCCTCCCCGTACCACTTCCGGGTACGGCGAGATTTCATGTCCAAGAATCCTTTGTCTGGTTTCGCGCCAAAACAGACAATTGAATCGTCTGCTTTGGCAGCCTACCCCCATAGTGCTACACATGAGCATCAGTTTTTGAGTGGCATAAGAGATTCAAGGAAGGCAGGGAGTCTGTGAGGGATGATCATATTTACCCAACCCCTATAGTTTTGTATAAACAGGACTTAATAGTTCGGATCATGTGTTCCCATGTACTACCCACCCATGAGGTATATAAAGTAATTAGCGGCTCTTTAACTTAGTGGGTTGGGTGTTCACTAATGGTCCCAGAGACCAGGGTTCAATGCCAAGTCGAGTCATACCAAAGACCTTTAAAATGGTACTTGATACCTCCTTGCTTAACACTCGGCAATATAAGGTACGTAGCGCCCTCCCTTACACCTCGGTGTAGTAGCTATTGAAAAGGGAGCCTTCTGGTCGCTCTCGACTACGGTCGCCAACTTTACTTACTTTATGTTATAGACCTGAAAGTACTCATTGAACTCACTTGAAGCAAAATCCTCCTCTATGAGGTTACAACCAGCAATGAAAGATTTGGCGTTATTGCTGTAAATGTGACAGGGTATTCCATATATGTTTGTAAATCTGATCAAGGCCAGAATAAATGAGCGAGTGCTCATATCTTTTACTAATTCTACATGTACTGCTCTAATGTTGAGACACGTAAATATAAATAGATACATTTTACAAACATCGTAGTCACCTTTTACCCAAACATGTCCAGTGTAGTTGATCCCAGTATGAAGATATGGTTTAATGAGATTGACTCTGCTTTTAGGAAAATTTGTAACTTTGAGATATTTGAAAGCCAGATTATAGAATTTCTGGCATATTGTACATTGTCAAATAACGCTTTTGACAGCTTGTCTCGCTTTAGGGATCCAAAACTCTGACAGTCTAATTTTATTTAGAGTTGCTTGTATGCCAAGATGTTTGCATCTTTTGTGATTTTCAATGATCATAAGCTTAGTTAAATTGTGGTTTTAGCCAACAAAACAGGGTTGATTATTTCATCCTCATATGTTATATTTTTACTTATTATGCCCCCCCCACTGATCTATGAATAAATTCAAATTTTTACTCACTCAGCTACTTTTTTTTGCCTTGGTGGGGGGATTGAAGGTAAGCAAATTCTGCCGCGAATTTTTGTTGTTGCATAACCTTAAGCAAATAAATTTTGGCGTTGTTACTAGGATCCTGGTCGACGTGCTTTAAATTATTTCGGATCTTAAATATATTAGCGGTAACATTAATCCGTTTATTAAAACCCGAGTATTTATCAAAGGGTATCACTGGTTGAGGCTTCTGTTGGTTACAGTGTAATTCAATGAAATAGACTGCACAATGAATATATTTTTTTTAACTTAAGCATTGAAGTTCACTTTTCGGCCATTCTATGGGACTTTTACTGAGCCATTCAGGTCCCAAGGACCAAAGTTTCAGATTCTGTTGAAATTTTTCCAAAGTTATCTCCCTTGCGAGTAAATCGGGAGGGTTTTGATCAGTATGAACATATCTAAATTTTACGGATAAAGATTTCTCTTCTTTCAGTTCCCTAATCATTTAATGAATGTCCTTAAGTCTAGTTTCTACAAACTGGTTCTTGGTTTTAATGTTGTCAGACAAAAGCCATGACAACACAACGTGAACATCTACCGATGTTACAATATCTTCGATCCTAATTCGGGAGTAAGCTTTCAACAAAGGCAGTAAATACTTGATGGCCAAAAACACAGCCAGCAATTCGTACGTAGGTAAGCTTTTAGGCTTCATAGGTGCCACCTAAGCTTTTGCAAATGCCAGGTAGGACTCACCATCTTGCACGCTATAAGCTGCAAAACCGTAAGACCCCTTAGAGGCATCACAAAATATATAAAAATCGGCAGGACTATCCTCGCTGGTTACAAATCTAGGGAACTTCAATGAATTAAGCTTGGCCAGGTCATGTGATAAAGCAGACCATAGTGTAATATTATGGCTCTATGATAGTCAGTACATTATGAATAAAATAGAAACTAGTCATGATACGATGAGTGAGTAGCCATGTTGGCTATCTCGTTTATTTTTCTAAAACTGTGGGGACGGAAGTACCTACTATTATCTTTATTTTCTGAGGGTGCATCAAGGGGGAATAACTCATACTATTACATCCCTCTTTTTTCCCAAAACAACAAAAATAAGTAATACATCAAAGAACTACGACAGATGTATGGACGTAACCTGATGGTTCGATTAGGAACTGTTCTCATCATAATTGAATTTTCTTGGTTGTCTTATTAGACGACCGGATCTGGATGTTTTTTGAGTTCCATGATGAGTGTAGGGTGTCTTGTGAGGTGTATCTGGAACAGGTCTGCCCTTGGTTGTGGCGGTACTAGTTTCTTCCATGGGTGAGTGGTTTGTGGTTGTACCAACTGCAGATTCTCCATTGGATTCTGGGGATATCGCGGGTGTGGATGCAGATGCCTCTGGGTTCAGCGTTGCTGCGGACTTATCTTCCCTCAGATGCTTGCGGTTTCTGTGAAGCGACTTTCTGGGTGAAGTCTGCACTATATATGATCTGAGTTCAACACCTCTCTGTGTAACAACTGGATCATATACTCGAACACGTTGCCCTTCTAGTATATTTGGGAGGTCTCGAATGTGCCGGTCATGTTGAGACTTTTGGTATGACTGCCTTTGATACAGGCTGGTTGCTATTTTTTCTTTTTGGCTTGCATTGCTGGGGCACTTTACTGGTAAGTTTCCCACAAGTTTTCGGTTGTACAGAAGTTCGCCAGGTGATGGAATTACATGGTCAATAGGAGTGGACCGTAAACATAGCAACACCATATCTAAGTCGTGGTTACTTGAGGTAGCCTTTTGCATAGGAGATTTTATGGCTTATACATAGCGCTCTGCTAGACCATTTGATTGAGGGTATCTAGCAGATGATGTGTACTGTTCAAATCCCCATTCCCTTGAAAATTGCTTGAACAGGGTAGAACTACAGTGAGGACCGTTGTCACTGATCAATCTCTCCGGGATTCCTTGTTCTCCGAAGACCTGCTTGGTGAAGTTGATTATCTCCTAGCAGCTGAAGTCCTTCAATTTTCTCACTAGGGGATATTTTGAATAGTAGTCAACCACCAGCATGTAATGTGATCTGTCGAACTGAAACAAATCCGTGGCTACTATTTGTCATGGTCTCATTGAAATTTCGTGCGGTTTTAAGGATTCTGCACATTGGGCTTTCTGTTGTTCTTGACAGATAACACATCTTTGCACAATTTTGTCGATATCCTGATTAAATTTGTTCCAAAAAACGCAGCTTTTGGCACGCAACTTACATTTTTCCATTCCCTGATGACCATAGTGGATTTTTTGTAATATTTCTGGCTGCATCACCTTAGGTATAATTATGCGGCCACTCTTCATCAGGGTACCATTTTCAAAGGCCAGATCGTCCCGATATGACCAGTATGGCTGCAAGTTTTTGCTGATTTCTCTGAATTTGTTGAGCCAGCCTTGCAGGATGGTTTCCCTAAGTTTGCAAAGTATGGGGTCAGCTTTCGTTGCAGGATGTGTCAACTTTTCTGTGGAAAATTGAACAAAATCCACTCTTACATTGAGGTTTATCTCCTCTTTGGTTTTCTTATTTGGTAACCGGGAGAATCCGTCTGCCAGGGTCATCTCTTTACCTGGACGATAGATGATGCTCAGGTCATAATCTTGTAGGCGTAGCAACATACGTTGTAAACGAGGTGGAGCTGAAATTAAATTCTTTAGGCTGATCATTTCTAATGGCTTGTGATCGCTTTCCACTTGGAATTTATATCCATATAAGTTTGTCCTGAATCGTTCACAGCCAAAAACGACAGCTAGAAGCTCACTCTCTATGTTTGCATATCTTTGTTCCGTTTCTGTAAGCGCTTTGGAAGCAAATGCAATTGGTTTTCCTTCTTGTGGGAGAACTGCGCTTAGACCTTTGTTCGATGTGTCCACTTGTAAACTCGTTTCTTTCGACAGGTTAAAGTAGGTGTGGGACATTTCCTTGCAAATCAAGTCTTTTATTTTTGAAGTGCTTTCTGGTGACTGGCAGTCCATTGGTATTCAGATTCTTTCTTTAGTAGATCTGTCATGGGTGCAGTCAGATCGGATAGATGCGGAATGAAGGGTACTAAGTAGGTGATGATTCCTAACACCTTTTGCAAATCAGTGATGTTGCTATCGTGCTCTTCTTTCGTCTTCCCATAGACATCGTCAATCAGTCCAATTGTACCAGGACATTTCTCTAGTATCATGTCCATTCTCTGCATGAAGACATCCTGGAACATCACTAGACCAAACGGCATTCTACGAAAACAGAATCTCCCAAATCGTGAGTGAAAAGTCGTCAATAGTTGTGATTCTTCGTCAAGCGGTATGGACCAATATCCATTTTTGGCATCTAGTTTTGAGAAGTAGGTCTAGACATAGGCGAAGTTTTCCATTTTTCTTTCGAATGTACACTGTGCTGCTGACCCATTCGGTAGGCTCGCTAACTTTTCTAATAATGCCTTGGGATTCCATGGTCTTTAATTCCTCTTCGATCTCATCCCTCAGATGTATGGGACATTTCCTGGGTGCATGAATCATTGGGTGATGATCGGGCTTTCGGACTATGTGATAGTCACTTTTGAAGTGTCCTATGCGATCGAACTGATTTGGGTATGAGTTTGTTAACTCGACGATAGTGTTAATTGGACCTGTCTTCTTTAATTGTGCTGTAGAGACTTATTAGCTCCAAGTTTCTGAGTGAGGGTAGTCCTATTATTGTGGGTCCCTCTGTTGTCACAACGAAAAATTTAAGTGTGGTCCATTTACCTTTATGTGTACACTGTATGTACACTGAATCATGCTGCACTATGCTTGAGCCGTTGTATGCAGTTTGTATTGTGAGCTCCTTTTTTGTAGAACCTGGGATCGGCTGCCTTAGGTCATCTACCTTGTCTGGAAACATCCTACGGAAGGTTCGTAGAGGAAGCGTATTGCCTTCTGCACCTGTGTCCACTTTTGCCTTTAATATGTAGGTGCCTGGTCTATAAGGAAGCCTTATTTGCAGTTCTGTGAAGATTTCGGTCCGATTGTCTTTTTGCTGCTGAACTGCATCAAACGTCAACTGTTTGAACTCTCTGTATAACCTGCTGGGCTCTCTTATGTCTGAGTTCATCGCACAGATTCGATTGTTGCGCTTTTTATTCTGAATTTCATGCGGTTGTTTAGGATTGTGTGTCGTACGTGCTTGGGTGAATCTTTTCTTGTTTTCATTTTTGTTGGTGCACATCTTTTCCACAAGCCAGACATGTGGTACCCCAGGCTGGGCATTTTCCTTTCTGATAGCGGTGTGTATTTCCACATCATTTACAGTGACTCTGTTTTATTGTATTTATCTCCTTACGATCTCCTCCCTGAATTTCGGCCGTTTGCTTCATATGATTAAGCGACGCTTCATGCGTTCGACCACTATTTAAAGCCTCTTGAAGTGTCAGCTCTATGCCTCTGGATATCAAAAGCTTCTATAATTCAGGGTGTTTTGTACCGGTAATAACGTGTTCTATGAGCCGTTCTTCACTTTCCTGGTTGTCTCTAAATTTGCATTTTTTAGCCTGTAATTTGCACTTAGCAACGAAATCGTCAATATTTTCTGTGTTCTGCTTATATTCACGCAGATAAAATCGTGCAATACGGAAATTAACTTGAGGTTCGAGTCGCTCCTTAAATTTACGCCAAATAATTTCTGGGTCTGCTCAGTCGGAATCGTTCACAAACGTCCAAGCATTGAATCTTCTGAGTCCTTCCTTGCCAGCTAACAGTAGAATGTGGTAAACTAGTTTCTCGGTTGGGAAATACAGTTTACATCACCGCTTGAAAAATCTTAACGAATCGACCGGTTTCTCCAAGTCCCAATATATGACTGGTTCACATGATTTTGTATTCATTATCTTGCTTTAAATGTCGGGCAATGAAGCAAATGAATAAATTAGGCGTACTTACTTCAGACTTCTATTCCGTAATGAGTTTCGGCGATTTCTTGTTACTCTTTTTTTTTTCTCAATGTGGCGCTTGTGTGTTTCCCACGTGCGTTCCGAAAAATGGAGATTGACCATTTTTGGAAACGTTTTCTTTCATATTTATAGTTTTCATCCATGCACTATGTTTGTGGACTTCTTTGTTAATCCCATTGCTGCCACCATGTAATATTATGGCTCTATGATAGTCAGTACATAATGAATAAAATAGAAACAAGTCATGATACGATAAGTGAGTTGCCATGTTGGCCATCTCGTTTATTGTTCTAAAACTGCAGGGACGGAAGTACCTATTATCTTTATTTTCTGAGGGTGCATCTAGGGGGAATAACTCATACTATGACACATAAGGTCTGATATTTTTCTGACAATATCATCCCACCCCAACTTTTGAGACCACAAATCTCTTAAAAGCATTTTACCTTGGATACTAACAGGCAAACACAAAGACAGTGGGTCGAAAAACCTTGCTGTTTGGGTTAATATTCCTCTTTTAGTGTTAAACCGACTGGTCAATAGAGAGCCCAGAAATCTGAAATGTGTCTTCTAAAGTGGAATATTTATATCCCAAAACTTTTTCAAGCTCACATCCAGGCTCTACGAATTTTTTTATTTTTTATCATTAAATTCTTAAGCTTTCAACAATTTGTTTCACGATCTAAGGTTAAAATTATCTTTTTCCATACGCTTATGTATAGATCGGATAACACATCAATAGAATTCCCTGTTTTAATCAGATTATCTACATAGAATTTTTTTTAACATATCAGTACAGTTATCGGCGGGGAACTTGTTTGCATGGTGTTTTATTACGAAATTCAAAATGAAGGAGCTGGCATTAAAATTAAATATAATGGTCGTATAACTAAAACAAACCAGCTTATGTCCTTCTTTCATAAAGAAATAAAACCTGTTACGGTCCTCGAGAGATCCGAGTTTAATCATTAGGAAGGCCTTGTAGGGGGACATGTTATTTGGTAGATATTTTTGGTGCCCCATTTTGTAGTTATGTTGCATGTTTTATTTGTTTAGTGATGTTATTTATGTTTGTATTTGGAAAAAAGGCACATGGAGGCAGCTGTAGTAAAGATGTGTCAACGATATGAAAATTGTGAAACGGCGCGGACCAAAGGAACATTCAAAACAAGGCGACATAAACAAAACAAATCTATATCTCAAAAATACATACAATGAAACATTTAAAATATTACTTTGGTTCTATTACTGTTCGTGAAATAATCCTGTGTGTGTGTGTGTGTGACTAACATAACTATAACTACAAAAAGGACTAAATAACAAAAGTGTCCTATGCATGTTGATTACGTATTTCTACTGTTTGTTTCTTTCTGTGATTCGACGAAATTTCAGTTGTTTTTGAAGTTAAAAAAATCTCACCGAAAAGGTGTAAGAATTAAGAGAATGGTTGCGTGACATACACATTTTTGTGGCGGTTGACGGCTGTTAGTTGAAAGGAAAGAGTGATAGTGTTCTCTCTAGAGAGAGTGTATTGGCCCTGTCAGTGAAATTGTGAAAAAGAGAAAGAGTGTTGAAAGACGAAGTATTTATAGAAAATACGTGTTATGGAGTAGGCTCCAAAAACGCGGGATGAAATTGCAATACGGATGTATTTTTAAGCACTGACCACGTCGTTCTCCTGGCCATTGGGTTCCCGAAACTGAATGTTTACGTGCGTCCGCCCTCTTTGTTTCGGGAACAAGTGGCATAACGTCCATTTTAAATTATAGGAGTTTAAGTCCTATAGCCTTACGTATATCTGCTAACATGATATATTTATTAGTTCTAAAAAGTAGCAATAACTGTAGCATATCTCCCATTAAATTTATGCCAGCATAAGCAGCTAAATTTAGGGAGTATTTACCATTAGCTATCAGGGAGCAGTTGAACACGGGTCTAATCTTAGTAGTGGTTTGTTTGTCCGTCTTGAAAACAGGCCTATGTGGTATCCAGATATGCTTGGTAAAATCTTCGGGCACCACCTCGAAACGTTCAATTATACCTTCACGCTCCTGCTAATGGAATACCTCCATATAATTATCAAGTAATTTTTGTTGCTCGAGTTTATTAACCACTCTGTTTAAAACTGAGAGGGCAACTCTATGGTTAGAAGGCACAGACTTTATTTCGTCCTCATGCCAATGCAGCTTAATGTGATAGGCGTTATCTTTGAATTTAATGGAGTTTTCAAATTCTTTAATTTTCCTTTTATCATAATCACAGACAGACTGTTCTTCAGGAGATATGCCCTGTGAATCCACTTCGAACATTTTCTCTAAATTCTTCTCCTCTTGACTTTCGTCGAATATTTCAGCGAAGGGGTCAGGGTAGTTTTTTATCGGGTTCATGACAAAATTAACTCTAGTGTCTGAACATGTAGAATATTCAGACATTATAGCATGATAACTGTGTTGAGAAGGCTTTCTCTGAACCTTTGTAGGGGTAATTTGGTTCTTATACAAAAAAATGTTGGCAGTTGCCAAACAGAGAAATTCCTGTAGGAAACTCCCAAGCAGAGCCCTTCATGCAGTCAACCATTTTGAAATGACATAAACTGAATAACATCCACCCCCAAAAGACCATGCACTCGAACGTCGTTTTGTTCGTACAAAAAAGCCAGTTTATAATTTAAGTTAATGAAACTATTTTTAACAGATTTGAAATCATCAAATCTGAAGTTCATATCAAACTCGTGGTTGATAATAACAGGTAAGTCTAGGGAACTACTCTTATCTACCCAAATACCCAATACGACCTGGTTTAATGTCTTTTTTTTTAGACTCTAGGAAGGTTTTTACATCGAATTCTACCGGAGTGAGGAAAGACCTATTATACCCTAACCTTTTAATCACCTGCCTACAGAAATAAGTCCTTTGACTCCCTGTGTCAAAAAAGCAGTTCAGTCTGAATTTACGTATTCCCCTAGAAACTGTAATTGTAAATATAGGCAAAATATATGGCTTTTCTCGTATGCTAGTGTTGGTGCACACGTGCATAGAAACAGAAGTGCCTTTATTATCAGAAGACTTTTTACAGAGAGGGCTAATGTAGCCTCTTGAACTTGTGGCGATTTAGGAATTACCAAAGAACTCCCAACCGGATGTTGACTCGTCGGCTGCCTGATACGAAGTGTATAAATGCGTCGCCACGCATAAGGCTCCATGCATCCATCCGGTTAAAATCAGAAAAAAGAAAAATAATAAAATGTAAAGTAGCCAATGAGGAGCGGTCGCGCCAAAATTAGAAGGATTTTCGAGTAGCGAATTTGGAGCCGGTGAAAAGAGATAAATACTCAGGTTTTCTGTGAACCGACCTCTTTTCGGGTAGTGACGTCGAACCGACAACACCGTTTTTACTATCTGGTGTTCTGGGCACCACGCTATGTCTTTAGACGTAGCGTTGGTTAGTCCATTCACCAGGTAAATAAAGGAAAGTCTGAAAGAAAAGTTTTTCGTCTTTTATCTGTCTCTATCTTCTCTTTTTTTTATATTTCTAATGGACCTTCTTTGGGCAAGGCATTGCACCGGCCAAGTCAACGTGGGGTAAAGCAAAATAACCAAAATATGGAGTCAGATAACTTACGGCAACACAGCCTTGCCCTTAGCCACTGACCTTCATAAAAATTTTAAACCCCACAAACTGCAGAATTTATATTCACGTGGCAGCTAATTTTTTAACCAGAGCAACTATCAGTTTTATGGTTAGCGCTTGCGCAAAAAAGCACAAGCTCTTTATACCTCGAGTGTCTAGATTCAAATGAAGAGTATTTGACACACTGACCTTATAACATGTCCGTTTATGGAACAAAGTTTACAGTGGGTAACAGTTTTACTAGCCTTCGCGGAAAAGTTTTCAAGTGTAGAAGCACTTTTTTTAAAGGTATGGTTCTTACTAAAATTCCCCTGTCGCGACTTAAACACATTCTGATGTGGTTATTGTGGTTATTTTTCTTAATCTTTTAGGAACTTGTCCTCTTTAAGGTTTTTAGAACTTCGTTATAACCATAAAAAATCTGGATAATTTTCGAATAGCTACTGTCGAACTTCCGAATTAATTCTTTTTGAAAAGAAGTAGGCAATTTTGAAAAAAATATATGGCTAATAAATTCAAAGCCAGAGGAGTTCTCTTTGAAAAAAATCCAAGCCAAACGATGATTTAAGCTCAAATAAGTCAGCATTAACCCCCGATAACAACTTCCTTATATTGGCAAAGTCTGGGTCAAACTTAAGACTATTGTCAAGAATTTGTTTAAATATTTCATCTATGATGAAAGGGACATCTAAAATTCTTTTTAAATAAATCAATAGCCACGTCATAATTTTCATTTTCGAGAGAAAGATACAAAATCAGTTGAGACGCGTAGCCGGTCAAAAAACCTTTTAAAAACGATAGCTTGACTCCTGGGGATTCTGTCGAGGTAACACGATTCTCAAATTGAGCCAGGAAATTTTAAAATTCAATTTGCCAACATCCTCACCGCTAAATTTCGTCCATTGAATCGTGTGTATACAGTTCTTGTTCTGTAGTGCCATTTTGTATACGTACCGAAGTGGAAGGAGAAGGAGGAGTTGAGACAATGCTTTCTATCTCAGAAAGATTTTTAAATACTTGTGAGATAAACTCAGACAATAAAATTTCTGACTCTAGCAAACCATTATTTTCTAAATCGATATCTGCCTTTTCGTAAATTTTGTTTATTTTAGAATTTGCTAGGTCGATATCAGCCATCCAATAAGTAATTACATCTTGCTGTCTTTGGAAATAGGAATTTTTTAAGGAGTCCTCCCTTAGCATGATATCTAGCGCTGCGGTTATCTTTTCTTAAGGGAGTCCCGTGAAAATAACAAGGATTTAACTCTTTTCAAAGTTTTAAAGTCAGTCATTATGCTACGGTAAGCAATTAAAAACCGTTTGCGTGGTTAGGATTTGTATACGATACACTTATTAAATAACCTACAAGGGTTGATATGCCATTAAACAAAGAAACCAAACGATACACTTAAAATGACTATCGTTATTTAAAAGTTTTAAAAGGCTATTAATGGAAAACTAACAGGCCTGTAAATTAATGAGAGAGGTCCATGCAAAGTACGAATAAAATTACGAGGGTTAGAACTAAAAGAAATAAAAAAATTAACGAAAATTAATGCATTTAAAGTCCTTAGATACCAATTCTTTATATATATATATATATATATATATCCTTTCTCAAGCCAGTCACGTAAATGCCTAAATAAAAAAAAATTCCTTTACAAATTACCAACGTACCTTCCTCCGCAAAAAGCGAACGAAGAATCCCTCTTTTTTCGCAGTGTTCGGATTTTACCCGTTAAGTATAGGACGAAATCAATATCTGCAGTGCAAGGGAAAATAAGGTTTACAATAACACGAGATGTGATGAGAGAAAAAGAACAAGACAACAATTTGATTGAAAAAAAAAGGGTTTATATTTAGTGAAAGAGATAAAGTAAAGAAGAAAAGAAGAAGAATTGCAAAAAGAGGTGTTTTCTGCTGACTTAACTATAGCATTTGTCTTGGTAACAGTTCTTTCAGTTTCATGTAGTTTTGGTGATTGGTCTGTACAAATTCAAAGGCTTGAAGAAGGAAAATTTTGGGTCCTCACGTGTGTAGAGTCTCTCATGGGATGACCGTCCTCGTTTGTGGTGCACCACATGCTGTTGCTAACTTGTAGCCTGCTTCGTCAGCAGACAAGATTCCGTGTTACATTGTTGATGTCAGTTTAAAGAACGCGCGCACGTGTGGTGGTACAGCAGATGTGCTGATAGCGGCCCGTGATTGGTTGTTTTTCAGCCAATCACGGGGCACGTAAAAGGTGAATCCGTAAATGATTTCCAATAAAACGTCAAATCCTGTAAATGAATTATGACGAAATCATCATCATCTCTGACCCGGAGTGGACTGGGTAGCAAGGTCAATGAAGGGGTACTTCACATTTGCCAGAGCTTCAGCATTACTAGAGCCTCACCATCAGATTGTTTGGTGCCATATCCAGGACATCCTTGAAGGAGGTCTTACCCCTCAGCAAAAATGCAGTCAGAGTATTTTACACCACCAGCCAACTGGGTTGTTCCAAGATCTAGCTATGTCAGTACTATATATATATAATAGCATAGTTATCATCCATCCCTACCATCCATCCCTGACATTCATCGCTCCTAGCAGATCTTCTCGACGGCATCAGGTGTCTGCAAAGAGCTGATGTATGTAAGTCTTTGGCAAGAAGTGTGAGAAAAATGGCCAGTCAAGCATCCATATATCATGTGTCAGAGTCTATAAGAGAATATTGCTAATGAGTTCGTCCTTATTCCCCTAGAAGAAGTGTCCAACATTTATTCATCTTACGTAGGAGGTTTGTGGGATGGTAGGTTTTGTAGCGTTTTGCTTCCAGGATTGGTTCAAAACAGCATGTTGCATTCTTGTGTTGTTGCCATCTTGATTTTTGTTCACGTATTTCATATGCATCCTGGTTGTGCATCCTTTGAATGAATGGTTAAGTTTATGAAGTTTATGTTAATCTAATGTAACTACGCTTGACATCATTTTGCAGCCCAGTCAGCTGGGGCTGTAGAGTGCATCGACTACATCTCTGCAGAGAGGTAAGACTCCCCACTCCCAGTGTGTATCCTGGATATGACACTAAACAATCTAAGGGCGAGACTCCAGTAATGCGGCGTATTGTCATCGCTCTCAAGTCCACTCTGACACCCAAGAGACATATGGACGATGGGATGTAAAAGAATCAAAGAGGTGATTCTCAAGTTCCTGTGGCTTGGGAGGCTGAGTCACCTTCCAGCAAATTAAATTCATACTTATGAACAGAACTGAATTTTCGACAGTTTTACATGGATTACACAAATGATGAGGAGAACTTTCATCTCATACCTTTGAACGTTCCTCTTATTCTCTCCCAGCTCATCTCTGCCCCAAATCTCTCCTTTTTATTGTTATCCGTGAGGGAATTTATGATATACATGTTTATCATTATCTGGTATAAATATCATAAACCTATTTTGCCTATCATTAAATTGGTCTACCATTCATTTTTATCCCTTTTCTGATTTCCAATGCTTTTTTATAGTAAAATTATCTGCAATGCATTTCTATAGTAAAATTATCTACAATACATTTCTATAGTACATTCAGTGATTTCTGAAAGAGAAAGTAAACAACCTGGATAGTTAATCTGAATTTAATGAGAGAGTTATATTTTGAATTGTGACCTAATGGACTTGTTCACAATGAATGATAAGCATTTGGGTTTGGTTTTTTTTTTTTTTTTTTTTCTGTTTTTTAGTGAAAATAAAGTTTTTGGTTTGTTTTTTATACAATTTTTATTTAGTTAATAAAGGAAAAAAAATTTCGTTTTTACCTCAAAAAATGTCAAAAATGTTCTGAATTGTGTTAGGCCGAAGATAATTTGCATACTACTAAAAAGATTCCACAACATTTTTGCATTTTTAAAACACATTCTACTCAGATGATCAAGTGTTTCTTGCAAATACACCAGCTCAAGCCAAATCTCTTCAATATAGTCTGGAACAGTTAGTAAGAAGGATTGGTCAATGTGAACCCAGATAAAACACAGTTCAATCAAGATGGTGTCATTATCTTATTAAATGCTAAACCTCTGAAGTTAGTAAACCAGTTCATATATATATATATATCGGTAGCAATATCTCATCTACTGAAGGCAATATGAACATAGGCATAGATAAAGCAAGCACTTCTACTGACAGGTTATTGACCATATGGAAATCTGACCTCTCTGATAAAACAGAAATTCTTCCAAGATATTTGGTTTGGTTTGGTTTGGTTTGGTTTGGTTTTATGGCATATCAACCATTGTCGGCCATTTAATGCAAAATCCGGTTTATACATATATATTAGATATATATGATTTTTAAACATAAGTCAATAAAATTAAATAGTTTCAGGAGTTGCTATATACCACTAACAATTCAGTTAAACATCAGACCTGGGAGCAATAGCAATGAAGGGGTATTCCACATTCCCGAGAGCCCCAGCATTACTGAAGCCTTGCCATCAGATTGTTTAATGTCATAACTAGTACACTCCTTGGAGAGGGGTCTTACAACTCAGCAAAAATGCAGTCAGTATTCTACATCTCTAGCCAACTGGGCTGTTCCATGATCTAGCTATGTCAGTACTATATATATATATAATAGCATAGTTATCATATAAAAAGATTGGATTAATTAGATCTTTATCATCACTTGTTGGGGATCAAAGTATATAATCTGTACAGGTTAGGATCAAACTTTTATTCAAAATGAAATATCTACACCCACAGAAATCTCATGGATATTTTAAGCAATAAAATAATAAACTATTTATATGAAAACAGCTATTAGTTTGAAGAGTATAAAATTCAATACTTCCTCAAAAAAATTTATTAGTATTACATGGCAATATTTGGAACCATTTAACTGTGTGCAAACAAATGAATCATACTGAATAGAATTACTTGTGTTAAATAGCAATACTTGAAACTATTTCACTGTTAGTAAATAAAACTCTGAATATAAGCGAAAATTGAAAACATTTAACTGCTCAATCAAATGAGCTCTGACTTGTTTAAAAATTGTTACCTACAAACTATTCATTTACAAATATATATTTAATATATAAATGTATAAATGCGATTCGGCATTAACCCTCAAGAGTTGATTTGTCGTAAAAACCCAACCAACCAACCAACCGAAAATAAATACAAAATATGAAAACACAGATATATGAGTGCATAGATGATTATTTAATTTTTTTTTTATATTGTTTTCGTTAATTAAATTTCCATGGTTACAGAAATTACATTCTGATACAAATGAACAAAAAAAAGTATAACTCACTGTTCATTATATATATATATATATATATATATATATATATATATATATATATATATATATATATCATGTCACTCTGCCAGCATGGATTTTACTGACTCTCTATCGCCATTTGTCTCTATATCACATTACTACCAGCAAGTCTTCTAAACTACATCCCGTGTCTGTACCGAGCTGTTGAAGATAATTTCTTGTTGGTCATCCAATACTTGCACGTCCGTATGAAGGGATCCATAGTAGAACGTTGCTTATGAGTCTATCCTTATTTTTCCAACAATGTCCCGTATCTCTTTTTCGTCTTATTTGGATAGTTTTAGAGATTGGAGGTAAGTGTCCATACAGCTGCTGTTTTGTGGGGTGTTGCTTCCAGGAATTGTTCACTATGGCTCGTAACATTCTTGTGCAGTTCCCGTATAGATTCTTCTCTATACGCTTAGTATCCATGTGGTGCATCCATATAGAAGAATTGACACAACCATTGCTTGGAAGAAATTACGTTTTTATTTTATTGATCTGAGTTCCATAAGATTGATAACCTATCGATAGCAGTCCATGCCTTCACTAGTCACGTATTGATGTCATTTTCTGTAGGTGAGACGCTGCTTCCGTAGTACTTGAACTTCTCTACTAATTTCAGGTAACCACCATTTAAAGTGAAGATGTCTCCTTTTTGATTAAAACATATGTACTCCGTTTTGTCTGCATTCACGTGGAGGCTAATGCCATCTGCTGCCGGCTTCAAACTGTGCAGCAGGGATTCGGCTTGGGTAGATGTATTTGCAAGAAGCGCTATGCTATCAGCATTGTCTGCGTCTATAATAGTTTGTGCGGAGTATTGTCTGCTTCTTACCATTTTTAGTATAAAGCTATTTTCTTTCATTAGATCTATCGATGTTCCATCATTATGGCTGCGACGGTTTCTTTGGGGAGGCCATATGGCAGAAGTATTTGCTCCATCTTACCTTTGTGTATAGAGTCAAATGCCTTGGAGAAATCTCCAAATTAGAGTGTCACCTCGAGGATTTTTGCACAAACTCCTTCTAAGATTCGATGTATTGTCAGAATCTGTGATTTTGCGGATGGGTTTTTTCAAAAACAATTTTGATTCTTTCTAAGAATTTTCTTAATTTCTAGTTCGATGTGGTTAAGTAACAGAACAATGTAAATCTTAGCTGCTATGGAAGTAAAGGTTATACCACGGTAGTTCTTGGTAGTTCCGCGGTCACCTTTCTTGGGGAAAGGAAGGATGCAGCCTTTTGTCTATCTCCCTATTGCTTTCCAGTTATATATGTAGCAGCCCCAGATCTATTTCCTTTCACGAATCAATGCCCCTGTTAAGAGAATCGGTCACTCACCGACCAATCAACTGGCAGAGCGCATTAATTCCTTCTCCCTCTCAAGAACTATTTTTTCTGGTCCCTTTTCTGTAGAACAGACAACGTCAGAGAGAGTCTGGAGCTAGCAGAAGGAACATATCTCTCTCACATGACTGCACTGATTCCACTTGGAACACTTCGCTCACTGCTAGCTTTAAATACGCTTCCTACGAACCAAGGACCAACATACAGACCAGCGACGCAAAAGAGACACTTTCTCACTCTCACTCCTGCTACTAATAAACCTTACTTTGCTGTGTTGTTAAAAGAAGTTTTGTTATTCATTTGTGTGCCTAAAATATATAGTGTTAGGGAAATTAACAATTTCCCGAAACGCTATGCATACGGCGTTGCAGTATCGGAACAATGAGTCATCGAATTTCTTTGTCTTCCATAGTTCATCAAGACAGGCAGCTTTTCTGATTTTAATTTTTGTTAGTACTATGTTGAGTTCTTCTAGAGTAAACTGTCCTAGTTTGATATCTAGTTGGTTATTAATAATTTTCATGATCGGTTTAACTGTAACTTTAAGGGATTTTCCAAGCAGATTTTTGAAATGTTATTTCTACATTTGTATTCGTTTTTCTTGGATGGTAGCTTTTAGTTTAGCTCTCAAGGTGTTCTTTTTACTAATTTTGTCTACCACGCTATTCAAGATTGACTATATTCTACCGAAATTCTTATTTTATTGATCTGGCTTTAAATGTATTCTTTTTTTTTTCTTTTTTTTTTTTTTGGTATGCATTAATTAGTTCTCTTTGTAACTTCTTAAGTTTCTGGGCGTTGGCATAAGTTGGGTTTCTTTTATTACATAGGGATACTGTTTTAACGTTGTCTTGTTTTTTCCCAACTCCTAATGTCGGCTGGGGCTGTAGAATACACCGACTGCACCTCTGCAGAGGGGTAAGACCCCCCCCCATCCCAATGAGAATCCTGGATATGACACTAAACAATTTGATGCTGATATTCCAGTAATGCTGGGGCTTTGGGGAATGTGGAGTACCCCTTCATTACCATTGCTCCCAGGTCCCCTCTGGCCTGGAATGGGAGCACCTGATAGGGCCCTATCTATGGGTTAAATAGAACTGCATACTTATGGTAAACTGAGTCGTTTGAATTAGAATTGTTTGACTAAACTGAATAGCTTGAAATAGAAATATCTTTGACAATTAAACTGTACTTACATTTAAACTGCATGCTTATGCTAAACTGAATTGTTTGAAATGGAACTGTTTTTGACATTGAAACTCTACTTACACTAAACTGAATTGTTTAATATAGAACTGTTTTGACATTTAACTGTGTGTAAACAAAATCTGTACTAATACTAAACTGAATTAGCTAAATTAGAATTGTTTGAATAAACTGAATAGAAATGTTTTTGACAATTAAACTGTGTACTCATGTTAAACTGAATTGTTTGAAATAGAACTATTTGCATAAAATGGATTTGGCGTTAAATAACCTACAAAGGTTGATATGCTATAAAACTCAACCAACCAACCTAATGTCTCCCATGGAAATTTATGTTTTGCTCTTAGTTTGGTTGGTATACATTTTGCAGCTGCTTTCATGGGGTCATTGACGTATTAGAGTGTATAGCCCAATATGTTTCAATCTGCTTAGCTATATCTCCCCAATGAAATTATGGGAGAGAAACTGACAGTCATAAAGCACCTTTGTCGCAATTTCTCTGTTACCCTAATTATATATATATATATATTAGATTCATATATTTAATGCCGTGGAAGTTTGTCTGCGACCTTTGGTTTTATGAAGTTTTACAAACAACAATCGTTAGGCAGATAACAAAAGGAAATGAATAAAGCGAAAAAATCGAAAAATACAGTCAAAAACCGTTGAAATTGTGTAGAAATCTTTATGTATGCTTATGAGTGTGTGTGTGTGTGTGTGTTTGTGTGTGTGTTTGAGTGGGTTATAGATGCGTATTACTGTGTGTTGATGTTTAAGTGGTATTTAGTGTATGTGTATGTGAAGATACATGCACAGCATGATAAACTTGGCATTGTTTACCAGATGGGAGAATGCAGTTGTATCAAACTGAATAGAAATGTTTTTGACAATTAACCTGTGTACTCATGTTAAAAGGAATTGTTTGAAATAGAACTATTTGCATAAAAATGGATTTGGCATTAAATAACCTACAAAGGTTGATATGCTATAAAACCCAACCAACCAACCAACCAACCAACCAATACAGTCAAAAACTGTTGGAATTGTATAGAAATCTTTATGTATGCTTATGGGTGTGTGTGTGTTTGTGTGTGTTTAAGTGGGTTATAGTTGCGTATTATTGTGTGTTGATGTGTAAGTGGTATTTAGTGTATGTGAAGATACATGCACAGTGTGATAAACATTGTTTACCAGATGGAAGAATGCAGTTGTATCAAGCATTGCTACAATAGAGTCGAGAAAAAAAATTCTTTATTTATTTCTATATGTGTTGGTGATTATAACTACATCATCATTGCATTTTGAAGAAAATAAAACAAAGAAATGATTTGTATGTGTAATTAAGCAAGTGTAGTATGGTAGGCCAGAATCACAGTAAATATCGTGGTGGAGGGATATGTTATATTGTAATATACTATGGAATATTGTACAATATTGGTATTTTATGTTGGGATGAGATTTGAGTTAGATTACAATGATAATTTGTATTGTGTTAATGATATGTTGTGTGTATATCATAGCGATCCAGGATAGTATGTATGCAAGGAATATAATAGTAAGGCGTTGCAATAATTGTTAGTATTAGCTAAGTTTTTTTTTTATGTACGATGATGATTATAACTGAAGAGCAAAATGTTAACATTACAAAATTAATGAAATAGATGATAGGTTTGGGTGGTATGGGTAATAGGTGGGGGGGTTGTGATGGTTATTCTTAATAGTTATCTGTACTGTGTTAACCTTATATGACTTATATATAAAGTAAAGTAAAGTTGGCGACCGTAGTCGAGGGTGACCAGAAGGCTCCCTTTTCGATAGCTACTACACCAAGGTGTAGGGGAGGGCGCTACTTCTTTCCCTGGATTGCTCCACTTTACCCTTGATACATACCTTATAATGCTGAGTGTTAAGCAAGGAGGCATCAAGTACCATTTTTTGAGTCTTTGGTATGACTCGACCTGGGATTGAACCCAGGTCTCCTGGGCCATTGGTGAACACTCTAACCACTAGGCCATTGTCCGGTTCTAATACGTAATACTTATACGTAGTTGTAATAAATGATGGAGTGTACATGGTAGATAAGAAGAATGTACTGTGTTGAGGCCTATTACAAACACTCATGGAAACATAATGTCAACAGATAGTGGGGGCATATGAAGAAGGATATAGGGATGAAAGGAGGGAGGTGGTACATATGTTGCAGGAGATGTGATGGTTGGTGGAGGAAAATGGTACTTATGGTGCTTCAGGTGTGGTGTGGTCTGGTGTCATTTGTGTTTTTTTTTTAGGAGTAGAGGTGTTAGATGGGTTATGTGTATGGGTTGAAGTGTAAGAGAAGATGTTTGTTTTCATGCCTGCATTTGAAAAGAATTTCTGATTTTTTGTTTAGCAGGGTGTTTTGTGATGGGTAGGTTATGATAGCTAATTTTTCATGGAGACAATATATATATATATATATATATATATATATATATATTGGTAGTGCTTATGGAGAAATATTATCATTGTAGGAAATGGACATAGCAAACAGAGTTCAAATCCAGAACAAGGCTGTTTTTCATTTTACATAGCACGAATACAATTGGGAAAGGTATGAATGCAATTATTCTCCCTCCAGCTATAGGTAAAGAATAGGTTAGATTGGTCTCTTTAAACTTGGTATGGCAAACAGTCAAGGAGAAAGAAAACTCTAAATTTAAACCTGTTAAACCTCCAGAAAAATTGACCTTGTGTCACATCATGTTTGTTCAGAGGGGTTGGGTAAATATGCATATCTGTATATATTAGATAGATTGGTTTGCTCGTGTTTTACAGCTTATCAACCTTTGTGGGTTATTCAATGCCAAATTCTGTTTGTACATATATATGTTATATATGATTTGTAAGCAAATAGTTTGTAGGTAACTTTTTAACAGGTTTTGTTTGTAGGTAACTTTTTAACAGGCTTTTTTTAAACAAGCTAAAGCTCATTTATAAACAAGCAGTCAAATGGTTTCAAGTATTGCTATTTGACACTAATATTTTAATTCCATTTGACCCATAGATGGAACCCAAATAGTTACTACCACTCTGGGTCAGAATGAACCTAGAGTAATGGTAATAAAAGGGTTCTCCACATTCCCCTGTTAGAGAGAAACTAAAGAAATATATGTAGGTAAATCAGACCTGACCGATAAAATGAAACGCAGTTACTTCCAGGCAGCGGTCGTATCAATACTTCTATATGGATACACTATTTGGACGCTAACTAAACAGCTGGAGAAGAAGCTAGACGACAATTACACCAGAATGCTGCAAGCAATATTGAACAAGTCCTGGCGGCAACACCATATAAGGCACCAACTATATGGCCACCTGCCTCCCATCACAAAAACTATCCAAGTTAGACGAACCAGACATGCAGGACACTGCTGGAGAAGCAGGTACGAGCTCATAAGTGATGTACTCCTATGGACCCCCACATATGACCAGGCAAAAGCAGGACAACCAGCTCAAACATACATACAGCAGCTATGTTAGGATACGGGATGTATCCCTGAGGACCTGCTAGAGGCGATGAACGATAGGGAGAAGTAGCGAGAGAGGGTCAGGGATATCCGTGCTGGCGGCACCACAAGATGATAAGTCCACAGGTCATGCCACATTGTCAGCAGGGCTTAGAATATACTGACTGCATCTCTTGCAAAAGAATAAAATACCCAACTGTCCAAAAAAGGGGTTGTCATGGATACAAAACTAAACGGCATTTGGTGGTGATTAGTTTGGTTTTATGGCATAACAACCATTAGTAGATAGTAAATTTTAATGGGACCTATAGACATGAAAATGTTCCCTAATCCTGATCTAAGCTTAGGAATGTCTTGACCTTCAGTAAATATGTTACTCTCTATATCAACAGATGTTACTAGATGCCAACAGATTATATTAAAAATACAACTGTTCATAAATTTAGCAATAAACTATTCAATATAGAGTATAGTTTCAAAGATACCAATAATAATAGCTTTATAAACTAAAAGGTTATTATATGTGACCTTATAAGTAGATAATTCATCTCAATGTGACATTTAAATATGAAAAGGTTCCTCTTCCCTATCATAGACTATAATTTTTTATGGTTTCCCCTGGGCACATCATTTAGTGGTTTTGCTCCTGACTAAACTAAGGTTTTGCTAAACTGGTTCAAGGCCACAAGTGTGCAGCACCTTATGAGAATTAAACACATTAATCATTGTAAATTACCTGTCTTTGTCTTCCAAAGAGTTTCTGTTAATGACCACTAGATGGTGTTGTCAAAGTAGTATATTAGGAGGCATATAAATTCTCCTTTATTTGCTGTATGTGCTGATATAAGAAGTCTCATTTCTCTCTGAGGGATGTTTTTGTCCCCATCAAATCTCATGGCAAATTGAACACAGCACCACAGAATAGTATACGGTATACAATGGCCTATGTTTACCTTCCGCCATACACAGGCACTTTTGATGATTCCACCAGACCAACAACTTCTCAAAAACATAAGTCTCTTACCATATTTACCAACCCCTCCGCTCAGGCAGGATATAACACAAGGTCATTTTTAAGCGGAGTTTAACAGGTTTGGATTCAGAGTTTTCCTTCTCCTAGACTAGTTGCCTCACCAAGGCTGAAGAACCTAGTCTGCCCTATTATTTACCCATAGCTGGAGGGAGAATATTTGGATTCATACCTTTCTCAAGGGTATTAGTGCTATGTGAAATTCAATCAGTCAGGTCCAGGATTTGAACTCGTGTCGCCGTGTACATATTCTGCGACGATAACCATTACACCACGGGCACCTCCTCCTTTTTTTTCCCTCCGCTCGGGCAGGATATGGCACAAGGTCAATTTTTAAGCAGAGTTTAACAGGTTTGAATTCAGAGTTTTCCTTCTCCTAGACTAGTTGCCTCACCAAGGCTGAAGAACCAAGTCTGCCCTACTATTTACCCATAGCTGGAGGGAGAATAATTGGATTCATAAGTCTCTTACAAACTTTCATTTCTCTTAGAACTTCATATTCACAAATGTACAATCAGGACATTTCTATACACACCCAGTCATTTACACTTTTTGTATTCCATTAGGTCTACTCAAGCAATTGAATATACTAGAGTTAATTGTACATATAAAGATAATATTCATTTTCTGCATTGTTCTTATGAATAAATGTCAAAAGGAATTATTTTGTGATAAAAATAAAACAGTTATAAAATTGGTTAGAGTGAGAGATAATAATATGCAGAATAAAGCCACTCAGTTGAACATGAATTTGAATTTGAGCCAATCCAGAAATGAAGAGTTTCTGTGGTGTAGTGACCAACATACTGGACTGTGACATTACATTCACTTTCAGGCCAATGCTCCTGGGAAAAGTATGAACCACCTAGATATATATTAAATAGTGCTACCACTGGTTTAGTTTCTTTGTTTTATAGCATATCAACCTTTGTGGATTATTTAATGCCAAAGCTATCTTTGTAGAAGGACAGTAGTGGTACTATTTAACACATAGCTGGAGGCATAAAGGGGTTCATGCCTTTCCCAAGGGCGTTAGTCTGAAAATGAATGTAATAGTGCAACTGGAGTTCAAACATGCTTACACCACGAGGACTCATTTCAGTACTAATACTGTCGTTCTACAAGGATAGTTTTAGCATTAAATAGCCCACAAAGATTGATATGTCATTAAATAAAGAAACTAAAACTAGAAAATGTTATTCATTTTGTAATATTTCTGAGGTTTTTCAGAAAAGTTGGGGACATCAGCTTTGGATCAAAATGACTCATAGCAGAATTTTTTAATCACATCCATCACTCACATAAGACCCCATGGATCAGCACCTGGATCTTGGTAGCACAGATTTGAGTAAGGTTGAATGGAAGACTAGCCCATGCTGCAAGTCTTCTCACTACATGACACTGATGTTGTCCAAGAGCAGAGCAAGGTGTTATATAACCTGGCATCAGTATTTCTACAAAAGCTACCAGAATAAGGTTGAATATATCAGACTTCCTTAGGTTTGGTTTCTTGGTTTAATGAGATATCAACCTTTGTGGGTTATTTAATGCCAAAGCCATTCTTGGGGCTGGAGAATACACCAACTGCATCTCTGCAGAGGGGTAAAACTCCCCAATTAATGAGTGTCCTGGATATGACACTAAACTATCTGATGGTGAAGCTCCAGTAATGCTGGAGCTTTGGGAAAAAAGGGAGTACTCTTTCATTGCTATTGCTTCCAGATCCACTCTGACCCGGAGTGGTAGCACCTGATAGGGTCCTATCTATGGGTCAAATAGAACTGTTTGACATTTAAATAGTGTGCAAACAAATGACTTATGCTTAATTGATTTGTTTGAAATAGAACTGTTTTTACATACAACTGTGCATAAACAAATGACTGATTTATAATTGACTTGTTAGTTATACATAGCAGTACTTGGAACCATTTAACTTAATTGACTTATGCTGAATTGAATTGTTAGAAATAGAACTGTTTGATCATTTAACCGAGTGTATCAACAAAATGTGTTTAAAAATCATATATTTAATATACATGTAAAAACAGGATTTGCCATTAAATAACCAAAAATGGTTGATATGCCATAAAAACAAACCAAACCAAACCAAAGCCATTCTTGTAGAAGGACAGTAGTGGTACTATTTAACCCATACCTGGGAAGTTATCAGGAGGTTCATGCCTTTCCCAAAGAAGAAGTGCGATCAGTCACTGCTTTGCGTGGAGGCTTTTCAGTTAATTGTCTTGCATCCGTGCTATACGGTCAATGCTCCATGGCAGGCTTAAGGCCAAAAAGCCCCAGGCTTCGGCTGGGTCACCTGCATCATCGACACATTTGTCACCCTTGTATAGCACTGGACCTTGCTGTCCAGTTTAAGCTATAATAAGACATATGAGCCTGGACTCAGATTTGGGTCCAAATCCAGCTAGACTCATCAGGCCCATATTGTACTAAGTGGGTCAATGACCAGCAAAGTCAAGCAGGGTTCGAGCCTCGGCTCGTGCCCCACTTTCTCCTCCCTTTAAATCCCCACTGTTATCAATCTTTGAGCCATTGACCTTGTGTCAAGTCCTGTCTAGTGGGAGGCAGAGACAAAAATCCCCACTATAATTGACCTTCGGGTCATTGACATTGCATCGAGTCCTGTCTGGTGGGAGGCAGTGACAAATATCTAGTCTGAAAGTAAATGTAATAGTACAACTGGTGTTTATTTGTTTGTTTGTTATTTAATGGCATATCAACTTTCTTGGGTTATTTAATCCCAAATCCATCCTTTTTTTAGAAGGACAGTAGTGGTATCATTTAACCAATAGATGTGAGGATAAGGGGGTTCATGCCTTGTCCGAAAGTGAACATAATAGCATGACTGGAGTTAGAACTTGCGTACTCTGATTCTACAGTCCATCTCTGTAACCATTACACCACAGAGACACCCCCACTGGTGTTGAAACTTCCTTACTAAGATGCTACAGTCACACAGGAATACATGTACAGAGCCAGCTTAACCTACATAGAGTAAATGCCATCACACACACACACACACACACACACACACACACACACACATAAGGGCATTAGCAAAAAGTGAAATGCAAACAGCCCCATCCAGAATTTGAACTTAGGTTACCAATTCCACTTTGTATTATGATAACCATTACACGACATACACCTCTCTATCTATGTATGTGAGTGGAGGTACATCAATAAGTCTGTAGCTTAAGGATGAAAAAAACCCAAAAAGAAACAAAAACAAAAAAAGTTTGTTTTACACAACAAATATTTATTTTTCAACATAATGTCCTTCCTTCTTTGTCAATACACTTAAAATGCTTCTTCATTAATCACATAGGTCGAGTATTATACTTGGTGAATTTTAGATCTAAATACAGTGAATAGCTGTACCAGGCTATAGACTTATTGATCCCCTTGAGTTTTTATATAGGGATGAACAAAGGTAAGGAAAAAAAAAAGGAATAATATCACTTACTTTTAATATTTCTCTACTAGTTTTGTCTATAGGCCATCAGGAGAATTCAATACTTTTAAAAAATTGTTTTAACATCATTTATAAAAATTTGTTTTACATAATCTTGATATACCATAAAAGATGTCATGATGACTGAATGTAATGATGTGGCTAAACCACATTGTTAAGTTTATTCCTGATCAAATCAGTTATAATACATTATTACTGGTAATAATAATAATAATAAGTGAAAAACAAGATAAACACTTAGACCTGGCCAGAGAACTGCCCCCTCCCCCCCAAATAACCTGTGGAACATAAAAGGTAATACCACTCATATTCAGAATCCTTGGAACAATCCTGAAGAACCTGAAAAAGAGATTGATGGAAGTGGATTTAATGCAGTAAATATTCTTCTCACCTCTGGTGGACCTTTTGACAGTCTCTCCCCAATGACAGTAAAGCCGGTGACTGACAACAAAATAGTCAACAACGAGAATTCTCATGGTAGGAGTGAGAAACAGTTACATGAGAGTTGGGGATTTCAGAAAGGGTCAGCTGTCAGTAAACAACAAAGAATAACAAGGACCTCAGATTTTGAAGCTAACCAAACTGTCCCCTGCCATTGGGGGTGGAATACGATTTATGCAACAAGAGGATTTTCCCTTCATCAACTCAAAAAATAAATAGATGAATAAAACAAATAAATAAAAAAAATAGAAAATACCATTTCACATCTTTCTAATTTGAGACTGGTCTAAAAAGAAGCAGAAACACACTGAAAAGTGGGAGGTATTTTTTCTTGGAACACATGTCTGATTTTTTTCTTGTCTATAAACTTGTCATCATCTCTTTCATCTGATTTTTGTCTCTGGCAACTTGTGCTAAGACCCAGCAATGTGATTTGGAGATCCTGGGAAAGATTGAGACTGCCAAGACCACAGCAGTGTTTAAGATTGGCTAGAATACTGAGAAGAGTTGTGGAGAGTTGAAGAGACTTGGTGTCACTTGGACTTCAGTGACAGTCACTAGTTACTACTGGTGTGAAAACTGACAAAGTGTATGATAATAAAATATATAATAATAATAATAATAATAATAATGATGATGATGATGATAATTGTCTACGAATAATAACAAATCTATACTGTCTCCTGAAGTCAAACACAAACTGAACTTATTATACTGGGTATTTCAGAAAAATTGAAAGTATTTTATAACTGAGAATTAATTTTTATTTATTGCGGACTTTTTGTCCTCATCTTGGTAGGGTTTTTTTTGTTGTTTCTTCTTTCACTACGTTTCGGCCAAATTTCACCTCTGGCCTTCTTCAGGTGATTTACTGCGACCTCGGATAGGAATGCTGAGTCTTGTAACCGTATCCCCAGTAATTACTGCCTTCCATAGTTGTTGTCTATCACACCACGTTTTTGGCCGGCTTGGGTAGGATTTGAAACCGCTATCTTCTGACAATGCTCACCTGGAACCGTAGAGACTCAACACCTCTATCCGTGAAATTTGGCCGAAATGTAGTGAAAGAAGAAACAACAAAAAAAAACCTACCAAGATGAGGACAAAAGTCCGCAATAAATAAAAATCAATTCTCAGTTTAAGAAGCCTCATCTCAAAATGATTCCAATTAAAGACAAGTATTTTATAACTTTAACAATTCTCATTCAAATCATCTCAAATATCAACAGCATGTGTAGAAACAACTCAAAATTCTATGTTAATTTTTTCTTTCTTTTCAGATATAGAAATTCCATTCACTAGGAAAGAAAAGGTATTTAAACAGTAAACATAACATTTTGAATTATTTCAACAGATGCTGTTAAAATTTGAGAATTGGTCAAGATATCAGATAATGAAATGATGTCAGTTTTTCTGAAACACCCTGTACATCTCAAAATACTTCAAATCTTTGGAAACACCCTGTAAACTGACAATAAAGGTTCTGAACTCACACACTGCTGTGATGTGGGATGATGGCAGTAGTAGCAGTAGTATTCACCCACACTTTGAACATCTTTCTTTCTCACCAGTTAAACCTTAGAAGATTCACACCAAGTCTCTGAATTTTATTGATTTTCAGCAAGTGATTTTTTTGGCATATATTTACCCAATGTTAGTTTTTTCAACTCAATAATAAAAAAAAAAATGTATACCAGCACTCTGTGTGTTGATATTTATTTCATATACAAAAAGTTCCACAGACACAACAAAACCAACTTTGTTACAGGTTTTTTTTTGTTTTTTTTATATGTACAACACAACATCTCGAAGTTGATTTGGCACTTATTGTCTGGACAAGGACCAACGAGATAACACAACACAGAACACAGCAATCAGACCTCAAACTCCTCAAATTCAAAAATGCCTGACACCAATTGTGGTTCCCACCAATATAGATAAGTTTGAATAGGGTGTATTTAGATAGCAGTTCTTCTTGTAGACATGGAATATTAAAGATAACAGACAAGTCTATTATATGCTTCTCTCAAAATAGCATTAAAATTGTATATGAACTGTAATTTCCTACGACGATAACAATGACACCACGGGCACCTCCATAAATAATAGGTTGATATGCATCGAAAATCACTCAATCAGTAATTGGTGTATTTATTTTTATCATTTAGACTATTCGGACTATTGTATTTATCTTTACTGTTATGTTCTCAATGTTTGGGTTGATGCATTCTTCGGCCTTCTCCAGGTGTTTATTGTCAAACTCAGAAGTCTATATGGAACTTCAAATTGAACCTTTTATTTAATCTACAGGGATTCTGTTTACCATAACCGGGTATGAGAGTTAAACTACGTATTCCTTGTTATTTTTACCTATAATCAGGATTGAACCTGCAACCTCCAGGTGATTTCACTTTGAAGTTCATTAACCAAATACTAATATCTGTTATGTTACATTGCCAAGCAGGACACATTGGCCAAAACATTGTGAATATAACTATAAAGAAGATGACAATAGTCTGAATACTCTAAATGATAAGAATTATTAGCGTATTAGTTTCTTATTATTTTGCTGTCTTTCTGGTTTTCTCCTATTTTTCAAATATATATATATATATATATTTTTTTTTTTTGACTGGTAAATTTTGACTGTAAATAATTATTTTCTGTTTACTATGATATTATATGAGAGAAATTTAATAATATGATATTGAGCACAAATGATTTGAGCCACATCTACGTTATGTGTGTGTTCATAATCAGACAGTTTTCAACAAGAAGTTAATAATACTATATAGTATTTTTTATGTAATATATATGTGTGTGTGTGTGTGTTTGTAATCAGGCAGTTTTCATCAAGAGATTAATAAAACTATATAGTGTTTTTGATATAATAAATGATTACATACATATATATATATATATATATATATATATATATATATATATATATATATATATATATGTGTGTGTGTGTGTGTGTGTGTGTGTGTGTGCATTGATAAATCAGGCAGTTTTCCTCAAGAGGTTGATAATATTATATAGTATTTTTATATATATATATATATATATATATATATGTGTGTGTGTGTGTGTGTATCTATGTTCTTGAATTTGGCATTTGCATAGTTGAATGGAAGAAAAGACTATGTTCCCCTTAAAATCACTTCATTTTGTAATGTGATCTTTTTACTAAAGTTGTTTATTTTGTTTTTTCTATATTATTATTATTATTATTATTACTACTGGCCAAGCGGTTAGAGTGTTCACCAATGGCCCACAAGACCGGGGTTCAATCCCAGGTCGAGTCCTACCAAAAACTCAAAAAATGGTACTTGATGCCTCCTTGCTTAACATTCAGCATTATAAGGTATGGATCAAGGGTAAAGTGGAGCAATCCAGGGAAAGGAGTAGCGCCCTCCCCTACACATTGGTGTAGTAGCTATCAAAAAGGGAGCCTTTGGGTCACCCTCGACTATGATCGCCAACTTTACTTACTTACTACTACTACTACTACAATTGAATTTGCTGTGCATAGCACAGCTTTGTACTAAGCTTGCATGTTGCTTGGTCCCTTTGTGACCAGCTTGTTATGCTTACACTCTTGACTGCTTTACAAAGGGCTCATTGCACTTGCAAGCACATTATACAGTATTTGAAATATCATCATTTAATTTCCTTGACTTTGTCTCCTCACAAAATGTGGTAAGGCATGACTAGTATTATCTTTAATCAGAAAAAATTAAATCTTTTTTCAATATTTTCTATATTCAGTCCAAATAAAACAATGGTTTAACTAAGCACACCTCTGTAAACATTCTTTTTAAACAATGTCCTTTATTTTTTACCTTTTTATTTATCCATTCACTATAGATAACTTGGCCATAGAGAGAAAAAAAGTTATAAAAATTTTCCTTAAAGGAATAAGCTACTTAATATATAGATGATGATGATGATGTTTATTATTATTATGATGATCATGATGAATCCAAAGTTCATAGATGTATAAATTTTGAGTTCTTTCAACCAACATTAGTCATTGTTAAGAAAGAGAGATGAGTAAAGTCTAATATTCTAATATTGTTCACCATTTCCATAGATTTTTAACTATATATTGTATTGTGTGTTGGTGATGTAATTTCTGTTCCAAGCTTATAAAAAGGACACAATCCTTCACTATTCTCTTTTTTGATGTTGACTGATGTCAGTCAAAAGCATTCAAAATTTATATAATGATGGAAAGTTCATGCATAATTTTGATCCTATATTGAGACAAGAAATTGAGACAACTAGAGAAGATTATTAAAGAAAAGTAATCTATTTAATTTTTTTGTAATCTTTAATAAAGCATGTCTACAAGAAATAAGTCGAAGGAGATTTGTATTTGCTTAACTTTAACTGATAATGGCAGTGAAAGAATTATGTGAAAATCATGTTTACATAATTTAAAAGAAATTTTTTTGTTTGTTTATCATAATTATTATTAGATAAGAGTCAGTACAATTTTTTTGTTAACTATCACCCCT
Organism: Sepioteuthis lessoniana; assembly: GCA_963585895.1. Lineage (NCBI taxonomy): Eukaryota > Metazoa > Mollusca > Cephalopoda > Myopsida > Loliginidae > Sepioteuthis > Sepioteuthis lessoniana. The sequence goes on from CAUZXS010003354.1 coordinate 108,602, forward strand.
GCCAAAATTTCTCTGAACTCAAGGACTTGCATCACTGAAAAAAAGTTTTTCAACTTGCATTCTATGATCCTGATTTTTTTAAATATGGCGTCTATAAAATTAGAACCAGTTCTATAGTACAAATGTACTAGACTATTATGAAAAGATTATTTCAGAATATTTAAGATGAACATCTCTTTTGAGATGGCTTTGAAATATAGTTAAAAAAACTGTCTTTGAAATGGAGGCTGTTTCCAAATTGTAGTCTTCATTGCATTACTATATATGTATCAATCTTGTATAGACAGTCATAAAAATCATTAATTTAAGAAATTATGGGATAGTAATTTTCAGTGGTAATAAACCAGATGAAAAACATGAATCTTTTTCTTCTTTTCCCCAGCAATAAGAAAAATAGGGCTAACTGGTCTCTCTAACCTTGTTGGGCAACCAGTCTAGAAAAAGCACAACTGAATTCAAAAGTGGGATCTGAGATCCCTAAGGCAGTTTGATGTTGTCTTTGATATTGTTCTAGCAACTCCTGCAATGACTGATGCCAAACTGTATTAGCCCAGCGCTTTCTCTTAAGATATGTGGGTGGTGTGAAGAGGGGAGACTTGCTGTAAGGACAGCTGCCAGTTTTCTTTCCATATGACTTTGACTCAGCCAGCAGATCCAGATGCATAATCTCCATAGACTAACATGGAAACCAGAAGGAAAATAAAGAGGAAAAGAATTAAAACCTAGGAACATAGCACCCCCCACACCCAGAAATGGACAGGAATATTCAACATAAACTGCATTCTAAGCCTGAATTCTGTTTTGATTGACTCAGAAATGTTGGACCTAGCATTGATTCATCTCGATAAGACACATTTTAGCAATATCCCATCCAGTGAAATGTTATATTACAGTGACTTGAATTTAAATATCTATTTTTTTTATTCTTTTACACACATAAAATAAATACATCATTTTTTCTTTTCTTTTTAGTTATGGATTTTTTTTACAAATGAAAGACAAAATTTACAAAGCAAGACAAAATCTTTTTTTTAATTTAACAATCTAATCTAATGATAGCAATAACAAGATAATTTACTCCCATTTATTTATTTACTTACAATTATTTTGACCAGCAAATTCACTGCACATAGCATGGCTTTGCACTTGGCAAGGCAGACAGCTTGATCACTTTAAAACAGGCTCACTACACACACAATTCTGGCCACTTTGCAAAGGGATTACTTCACTATACAGTATTTGAAAAATTGTCAAATGATCTAATAGATATTGCCACCTCATAAAATGTGGAAGGGCATGAACCATATTAGCTTTAGTCTCAAAAAAGTTTTTTTTTATATATTCAATCCTTATATGTGTATCTAACACCTTTTACACATTGCTGTTTACCTTGTTACTT
>CAUZXS010003354.1:115000-157500 GCA_963585895.1 Sepioteuthis lessoniana
TTTGTTAAAATCCCCGCAAAAATTATGGAAAAACCAAGGAAGTCAAAGAGAAAATAAATTTCTGCAAATACATGTGCCTTAGCCTACTAAAAATGGAACTCAAATGATACATGGGATATATGATGTAATCATCTTTTGGAGATCAAATTTGAGGGTTTGCATGATACTAGAGTATTTGAACAAACAACAAAACCTTTTATTAAAAAAAAATTACATTAAATATATATGAGATGATATATGAGGCTATTGGGTTCAAGTTGTAAGATTGGTCTATAATAACATTGATGTTTCTATTTAGAAAAGAGTGAAAAATTCTAATTAGCATTTCATAGTTATCTCAGCTATATCAAGAATTTGAATGTTTAAAAAGTGATGTTCAAAATGATGCAGACCAAACAAAATTATCATTCATTTGCAAATTGAACTGAAAATTGTCTTATTTTTTAAGTTAAAGCATTTTAAGTGTATTACTCTAATTAAAGGATCAGATTGTCACAGGTTTGGTTTGGCTTTATGGCATATCAACCATTGTAAGCTTATTTAATGCCAAATCCTCTTTATACATGTATATTAAATATATATGATTTGTAAACACATTTTGTTGATAACATTTTTAAATGAGCCTAAGCTCATTCTTTTGCACACAGTTAAATGGTTCCAAATATTGCTATGTATTACAAACAATTCAATTAACCATCAATCATTTGTTTACACAGTTAAAGGATTAGACAGTTCTATTTCAAACAAATCAGTTTAGCATCAGTCATTTGTTTGCACTCAATTTAAATGCCAAACAGTTCTATTTGACCAGTGGATAGAACCTGGGAGCGATGGTAATGAAGGAGTACTCCATAGTACTGGAGCCTCACCATCAATTTGTTTAGTGTCATATCCAGGACATTTATTTGGGGTGTCTTACTCCTCTGCAGAGATGCAGTTGGTGTATTCTACAGCCGACTGGGCAATTAGCTAGTTAGTTATATGTAACAAATAACAGCCACATTTTATATAATATTAGTTGCAACACCAGTTCAAATCCTGGACCAGGCTAATTGCATTTCACATAGCACTAATACCCTTGGGAAAGGTATGAATCCAATTATTCTCCCTCCAGCTATGGGTAAATAGTAGGACAGACTAGGTTCTTCAGCCTTGGTGAGGCAGCTAGTCTAGGAGAAGGAAAACTCTGAATTCGAACCTGTTAAACTCTGCTTAAAAATTGACCTTGTGTCATATCCTGCCTGAGTGGAGGGGTTGGTAAATATGGATAGGAATATTAGATGTATAACTGTAAATAATTTGAATTGAAAATAGTTACTTGAAGCTATAATTATTTACTAAGGATTATCATCATTATTATTATGATTATTATTTACTTGAAACTATATAAATGTATACAAAAAAATAATTATCATTAAATATAAATAATTACTTGAAACCATATAATTATTAGTATTAGATCAAAATACTTGAAACCATCCATCTGTGTGCAAATTATTTGTATTAGGGAGGAGTACAAAACGGAATACAAATCAAACAGGCGACATTTCCACACTAGGCGGTAGCTCTCTGAAACAAGTAGACAAGTTCACCTACCTAGGAAGCAGTGTCTCATCAACCGAAAAAGACATTGACACACGGCTAACAAAGGCATGGACAGCTATCGATAAGCTATCGGTCATATGGAAGTTAGACCTGACCGATAAAATGAAACGCAGTTTCTTCCAAGCAGCAGTCGTCTCAACACTGCTTTATGGATGCACTACATGAATGCTAACTAAACGGCTGGAGAAAAAGCTAGACGGCAACTACACAAGAATGCCACAAGCAATTTTGAACAAGTCCTGGAGGCAATACCCAACAAAGCACCAACTGTACAGCCATCTACCACCCATCACAAAAAACTATCCAAGTTAGACAAACCAGACATGCAGGACACTGCTGGAGAAGCAGGGACGAGCTCATAAGTGATGTACTCCTATGGACCCCCTCATATGGCCGAGCAAAAGCAGGACGACCGGCTTGAACCTACATACAGCAGCTCTGTAAGGATATAGGATGTAGCCCTGAGGACCTGCCAGAAGCGATGAATGATAGGGAGGAGTGGCGAGAGAGGCTCAGGGATATCTGTGCTGGTGACAGGACATGATGATGATGATATATACATATATATCAGTAATATCCTGTAGGTGTCCAAAGACTATGGGTGTGGAATATTTGTATATAGAATATATGAGGGATTTCATATAAATCTCTAGGAGTGCTCGATGCTAATAGCCCAAATAGCTTTGGGACCTAATACATGAGAATAAGAAAATAAAAAATAAATAGATGACAATCTAGTTTATGGGCTAAAATTGTACATAAATTCCACTGGCTACAACGAAACCACACCTGTTGGCCTTGGGGTGAGCCAATGAATGGTGCACCTATTTTTCTAATGTCTTCATTGTGTTTCTCCCTTTCTTTACTGGCCTGGGTATTTCCTTCTTTATATATATATATATATATATATATATACAATATAAGTAAGTAAAGTTGGCAACTGTAGTCAAGGGTGACCAGAAGGCTCCCTTTTCAATAGCTACAACACTAAGGTGTAGGGGAGAGCACCACACTGTAAACCATATTTGCTGATCTCATATCCAGAATAAGCATCTATTGTCATCTGATCAGGCAAAGATATTTTTTTGTCAAAATAAATTTATAATGGCACTTTAACTGTGGTTGAGTTTTCTTCCAATTACATTAATTGTAATTTTTCAACTCTTTTTGTTATTTTTCTTGTGTCAGGATCCTGGTGGTAAAAAACAATTTCTTTACTACCTGGATCCCAACACAAGAAAAATAACAAAAAGAGTTGAAAAATTACAATTAAAAATGATAAACAGTGTTCCATTGCATCTAATAAAACTTGCCTTAATAACAACTTGCAGCCTAAATATACTCTCTTAAAAATATATATATGTGTGTCTGTGTACACAAAATAGGAATTTTGTTATATACAAGGTTTCATGGTTTAATGGCATATTAATGGTTATTGTTGGGTATCACCCACCTTTTTCCACACAATAAACTAGTCCATCTGCCATATATAGCAGTAGCTACTAATACCAGGGCAGACTATAAGGTGAAGAGCAGCTTTTTATAGGAATAGTATTAGAGCGTTGGAGACTGGAGATCGCACTAGATCACCTTACTTGATACCGTAATAACCCAAGAAGCCAATACTATCGTTGAACTATATCTTTATTCTGTATTCACTAATCCTATGTTTTTGTCTACAAATAGTCTCTCTATTGTATATACTTTTTCCTGAGAATATATCTCTATTTCCTCTCATATCGTGGTTTGTCCTTTATTCAATATTACAAGCGTTCACTAACCAGAACGCAACAGTTATTTAATGCCAAAGCCATCCTTGTAGAACAGCTTTGATACTATTTAACCTATAACTGAAGGGATAAAGGGGTTTATGCCTTTCCCAAGGGTATCATTCTGAAAGTGAATGTAACAGAGCGACTGGAATTCTAAGTAGCTTACTTCGAGGTTGCAGCACAGCATTTTAACCATTATTCCACAGAGACTCCTCCATTATATGATAAAGATTAATATCAGAATTATCAGCATATAAGACCCACGAAGCTCTCTTTTTCAAACTTTAGGAGTCAGCCTCCAAGTCATATTACTCGCATGTTGATACATTGTATATATTTTTTGAGAACTTAAATATTTGTCATATCTAGCTAGAAAATATCGGAACTAATGATATAACAGGCTAAAGTAGTCAAAACATTAACTCAAGTCTCCTTTACACACATATTCAAAGCTTTTAATAAATGAAATTAATAAATAAGACAGCCAAAGGTTTTAGCAGTTTGAAGTAACCTTTTGTTACATCTTGTATACCTTATATGGGGCAATAATTATCTAGGTAGACAAGTGAACTTTTTATAGAAAGTTTAATCATGAGTTTAAACTGATAAGTCAAGGCTTGAAAAAATACCAAGTGATTCTGAAAGACCCATTGGATAGAGAGACAGAGGAACATCATGACATTACAATCAGCTGTGAGGATATGGGATTCCCACCAAGACATAGTGAGAGTAAGTTTTCCATTAAAGTGATGGATGTCAATGATGTAAAGCCAAAATTTTCTAAAGCAAGATATAAATTCCGTATCAGTGAGAACCAGAAGGCTCACATTGATGTTGGCTCAATCAATGCATCTGACCCAGACTTGGGACCTGGAGGAGAACTAATCTTTTCTCTAGCAACAAATAAAAAGAAAAGTCACCTGCCTTTTCTAATCACCAAAGATGGTTTTATTTCAACAAGTGAACTATTGGACCATGAATTAGAAGATGTTTATAAGTTTGAGGTTTTGGTGAAAGACAATGGAATCCCATCACTGAATAATACAGTGGATGTGATTGTTGAGGTTGAAGATGAAAATGATAACAGTCCATATTTTACATTTCCCAGTATTAATCCACACAATCTTGAGGTTGTTTATTTTGCTGATGAAAGCAAGAATGTGACAGTTGTGAGGGCACATGACAGTGACAGCCAAGAGAATGCATTTCTCAGATATGAAATAAGTGCAGGCAATGAGAAACAGTTGTTCACCATTGACCATTACAGTGGTTTGTTGTCTTCTACTGGTGCCCTTACAAAACAAGATGCTGGCTCTTATGAACTGGAGTTTGTTGTCAAGGATAGTGGTATGTCAGTTTTATCAGCAACAGGTGAATCATTGAACCATGAATTCCAAGATGCTTATAAGTTTTAGGTTTTATATACAAATGATAATTTTATAAGATTGAAATTAAAACAATGTGAAAGATTAGGAATAACCATTGGCTTCAGAAATTACTTCTATAGATTGATCCTCTCATAACCATAAATCAAGGATTGACTTTTACACAAAATAGTTCTATTAATATATATATATATATATATATATATATATATATAATACAAATTGGAAGGCATGAACTCTAAAATTTCCACAATGCTCCTGTTTAGTGATATGATACCCTCAAGCAAACATTTTAGTTCAAAACCAGGTGATCAGTCAAACAGTGAGGTGTATTAAATTATTCTTATCATACATACTAACTTACAGGTAAAATTTCTAGGTAAAAACTGGTGTCAACTATGAGTAATAATTATGAGTAATAATTTTGAAATTCAAGCATATTGGGAAGGTCTTGGAGTGATACTTAGCTTCAAAAATATAATTCCATAAATTGATGATTTGAGGATAAAGGATCAACTTATACACAAACATATATGATCAAAATATTTGACTCCCTACAAAGCCAAAATAGGACACAAGGCCGGTTTAATATGGGGTCCCCGGCAGGAAGCAAGCTTCCTATGGGCTAGTGCAAAAATTACTTATGTTCTTTTGGCATTCTGTTTCAGGAGTACCTCAGACACCATGCAATAAACCCAGCCCTTATCTCTTTTAGTCAAGAGGGCAGGTGCTGCTTGGGAGGGTGGGGGAGTCCTCTTGGAAGTAAGCTGCCAAATATAACATCATACTTAGATAATAAGAATAATATAGAAAATAAAACTAATTCAATCTAATCAATATACACACAAATGAGCTCCATCTTAATATGCTTAGTTGTAACTACATGTATATTGTTTGTGTATGTCACACTTGCAGTCATAAATATATATGTGGAGTTAGTTGGTTTTTGTGAAACTAAACACTTTAGAAAAGTCTAAAAATGTGAGAGACAGAGAGACAGAGAGAGATAGAGAGAAAGATGTCTTAAATAAGCTGGTGTGGAGAAAAAGAAGGTGAGAGAGGAAAAAAGAGAACATAGAGTAAGAAGGAGATGGTAGAGAAAAAGAAACTGGTGAATAGGAAGAAGGAAAAGGTGAGAAGTAGGGGGTGAAAGGGTGAAGAAAGAAAGGACTTATGTTAACATTATGTATGAAAATGAATTGATTTTAAAGGCATGTCAACCTGTCTAGGGTTATTTAATTCCTCGAGATTAAGGAATCATGTTCATTGTACATTTATATTAACATTTTTTGTGCAGCTGTTTCTTAAAAGTTTTTTTTGTAACCAGTTATACAAGATTAAGTATTCCAGTTGAATACAAATAATTTGCATACAGTTAAGTGGTTTCAACAATTACCATCTAATACTAATAATTTGTATACAATTATATGGTTTAAAGTAACGATAATCTTTAGTAAACAATTATAGCTTCAAGTAAATATTTTTAATACAATTATTTTAGTAACTTGGTATGAAGCATTCCTATCTAATACAAAAAAATTTTAAAAGGTCTGTTTGACCCATAATTGGTATCCTAACAGTTATGACAACTGTAAGTCAGAGTAGTTTGGTTTGGTTTGGTTTGGTTTGTTGGGTTTTATGGCATATCAACCTTTGTAGGTTATTTAACGCTAAATCAATTTTTATGTAAATAATCTGTTCTATTTAAAACAATTCAGTTTAACATAAGTACACAGTTTAATTGTCAAAAACATTTCTATTTCAAACTATTCAAGCAGTTCTATGTAACAATTCAGTTAAGTGTAAATACAGTTTTAATGTTGAAAAACAGTTCTATTTCAAATAATTCAGTTAAGCATAAGCACACAGTTTGAATGTAAGTATGGTTTAAGTGTCAAAAACATTTCTATTTCAAGCTATTCAGTTTACTCAAACAATTCAGTTTAGCATAAGTATGCTGTTAGTTCTATTTAACACATAGATAGGGCCCTTATCAGGTGCTACCACTCTGGGTCAGAGTGGACCTGGGAGCGATGGCAATGAAGGGGTACTCCGCATTCCCCAAAGCTCCAGCATTGCTGGAACCTCACCATCAGACTGTTTAGTGTCATATCCAGGACACTCGTTGGGGGGGGGTCTTACCCCTCTGCAGAGAAGGAGTCGGTGTATTCTACAGCCCCAGCTGACTGGGCAAGGTCAGAGTGGACTTGGGAGTAATAGCAATAAGGAGGTACTCCACACTCCCCAGAGCTTCAGACCTAGAGCCTCAGTATCAGATGCAGTTTAGTGTTATACCCAGGATATCCCTTTTGGAGGCAAGGCTCTAAGTTCTTAGATGATACAATTCATGTCTTCTAAGTCCTTATAATAACTGATAAGTTACACAATTATATGGTTTCAAGTAACTAATAATAATCATAATAATTTGTAAACAATTGAAGCTTCAAGTAAATATTCTTAACATAATTAATTTGTATACAGTTGAATGGTTTCAAGTAGTCCCTTCTAATATCAATAATTCTATTTAATAATACTAATCATTTGTTTGCACATAGTCATAGTTTCATGTACGGTTTCAAATGTTTCTAAGACTAATAATTCATACACAATTGTATAGTTTTAAGTAACTATTCCTATTCAATGATTTGTATGCACAAAGCATTTTTATTTGATACTAATAACTTTCAAATAGATTTATTTGACACATGGATGGAACCTTAAAATGTACTACTTCACTGGCTCAGAATAGATCTGGAAGTAATGGCAATGAAGGAATATTCCGGACTCCCTAGATCTCCAGAACTGGAGCCTCATCATCAGATACACTTTAGTGTCATACCCACAACCCCCCCCCTAGTTTTTTGTTTACTTCTCTGCAGGAGATTCAATCAGTGTATTCTAAGCCTCACCAACAGAGCAGTATGTAAATTGAAGAATTAAGAATTAAGTTATTTTCTTTACTTCAAGATTATAAGGTCATATTTAAGTTATTTTTATAAGCTATTCATGCAAGTATGCATATATTCCTTGGTATGGTTTGGTTTAGTTTTAAGGCATATCAACCATTGCTGGTTATTTAATGCCAAATCCTGTTTTTACATATATTTATTAAATATGTGATTCGTAAACACATTTTGTAGATACACTCTGTTAAATGATCAAACATTTCTATTTGTAACAATTCAATTTAGCTGAAGTCTGCAAAATTAAATGGTTCCAAGTATTGCTATGTATTACTAACAATTCAATTAGACACAAGTCATTTGCTTACACACAGTTAAATGATCAAACAGTTCTATTTCTAACAATTCAATTAAGCAAAAGTCAGCAAAGTTAAATAGTTGCAAGTATTGTTATGTATCACAATTAAATATCAATCATTTGTTTACACACAGTTAAATGATCAAACAGTTCTATTTGAAACAATTCAATAAGTATAAGTCATTTGTTTGCACTCAGTTTAAATGTCCAACAATTCTATTTGACCCATAGATAGGACAGTATCAGGTGTTACGACTCCAGGCCAGAATGCAATGAAGGGATATTCCATATTCCCCAAAGGCCCAGCATTACTTGAACCTCACCATCAGATTGTTTAGTGTCATATCCAGGACATATGTTGGAGGAGTTTTACCCCTCTGCAGAGATGCAGTTCGTCTATTCTACAGTCCTTTCCAGTTATTAATAATGAAAACAGTAGAGACACTGACAATAAAAAAGATATAAATCCATCCCCTCTTCTTCCTGCTATGGGATTTCTAGCTTTGGAAGAGTAACTGGTCTAGGGGAAGGCTGACTCTGAACTCAAACTCTCTGCTGATGATATATCGTGAGTCAACAAGATCCATTACCCACCATATATCTCACAAAGTTTGAGGAAGACCTGAGTCCTGCAGTAGGCAGAGAAAAATTGATAGGATGAGATATTAAAAAAAAGAATGGCCTTGTGTAGCATTCTACCTTTTGTGAGAAAGTCATAACTCAATAATACCCACCAGATTTATTCTATTTAAAAAAAACAAAAACCTTTTCCTTTATAATCAACAAACCCAGTCAGCTGGGCCTGTAGAATACATTGACTGTATCTCTGCAGAGGGGTAAGAGCTCCACCCCAATGAGTGTCTTGGATATGACACTAAATTGTATCTGATACTGAGTTTTGGGGAATGTGGAGTATCTCTTCATTAGCATTACTGCCAGCCCCATTCTGACCCAGAGTGTTCGTACCTGTTAGAATCCCATCTATGGCTCAAATAGAGCTGTTTGACTTTGTACAAACAAAAAAGCTGTTAAACTGAACTGTTAGTTTTATATAGCAATACTTAAAACCATTTAACTGTATGCAAAAAAATGAACTTTGGCTTGTTTAAAAATGTTACCTACAAACTATTAGTTTTCAAATCACATATTCAACACACACACACACACACGCATATACATGTAAACAGGATATGGTATAAAATAACCTACAAAAGTTGATATGCAATAAAACTCAACCAACCTAAATCCTCATGAAATCACATAAAATCAAATATTATAGAACTGTTTAACCATTTAACTGTGTGCAAATAAATGACTGATGATAAATTGAATTGTCAATGTTACATAGCAATACTTAAAACCATTTAACTGTATGCAAAAAAATGAACTTTGGCTTGTTTAAAAATGTCACCTACAAACTATTAGTTTACAAATCATATATTCAACACACACACACACACACATATATATATATATATATATATATATATATATATATATATATATATATATATATATATATATATATATATAAACAGGATATGGTATAGAATAACCTACAAAAGTTGATATGCAATAAAACCCAACCAACCAACCAACCTAAATCCTCATAAAATCACATAATAATCAAATATTATAGAACTGTTTAACCATTTAACTGTGTGCAAATAAATGACTGATGATAAATTGAATTGTCAATGTTACCTAGCAATACTTGAAACCATTTAACCATATTTACCAACCCCTCTGCTCGGGCAGGATATAACACAAGGTCAATTTTTAAGCGGAGTTTAACAGGTTTTGAATTCAGAGTTTTTCTTCTCCTTAACTAGTTGCCTCATCAAGGCTGAAGAACTCAGTCTGCCCTACTATTTACCCATAGCTGGTGGGAGAATAATTGGATTCATACCTTTTCCAAGGGTATTAGTGCTATGTGAAATGCAATCAGTCTCGTCCAGGATTTGAACTCGTCTCACCGTGTCCATTTCCTATGACAATAACCATTACACCACGGGCACCTCCAAAACCTTGAAACCATTTAACTGTGTGCAAACAAATGAATTCAGGCTTGTTTAAAAGTTTTTACCAACAAACAATTTGTTTACAAGTCATATATATTAAGTATGTATACATATAAACAAGATTTGGTATTAAATAACCAACAAGTATTGATGTGCTGTAAACACCAACCAACCAAACAACCAACTTGATAATCAGCAAAGTGTTTCTCCAGAAATAATGTACACTCATTTTATCATATGTAAAAAATTCTGTCCTATAAATGGAGACTATTAGTAGATTGGTTAGTTTTATAGTACATTAAACCTTGTTGGGTTATTCAATGCAGAATCATTTTTTTTGTCTAGCATACAGTTATATGATTTCAAGTAACTAATGATAATCCTTAATAAAAAAAATTAGACCTTCAAGTAACTATTCTTGATACAAATAATTTGCATACAGTTATATTGTATCAAGTATTCCTACCAAATACAAATAATTTTCAATCAGTTGTATGGTATCAAGTATTCCTACCAAATACAAATAATTTGCTCACAGTTATACTGTATCAAGTATTCCTACCAAATACAAATAATTTGATTACAGTTATATTGTATCAAGTGTTCCAACCAAATACAAATAATTTGCAATCAGTTGTATGGTATCAAGTATTCCTACCAAATACAAATAATTTGCACACAGTTATACTGTATCAAGTATTCCTACCAAATACAAATAATTTGCATACAGTTATACTGTATCAAGTATTCCTACCTAATAAGAATAATTTGCATACAGTTGTACGGTATCAAGTATTCCTACCAAATACAAATAATTTGCATACAGTTATATGACTTCAAGTAACTAATAATAATCCTTAGTAAACAATAATCCCTTCTTGTAACTATTCTGAATACAAATAATTTATATACAAACTAACAGTACCCTCTTGGTGTGGTTTACAATACACTGACTGTATCCCTTGCAGAGGGCAATCCAACCAAATAAAAGGAGATGTCCAGGATATGACACTAAACTGTATCTCATAGCTCCAGTTCTGGAGATCTAGGGGGTTTTGGTACCCCTTCATTACCATCACTCTGGGGTCCACTTTGATTCGGAGTGTCAGAATTTGTTTGGGTCTCATCTACATGTCAAGAGGTAAAGCTTATTTTTATTCAATAGGAATATGCAAAACCATATAACTGGAAATTATTTGTATTAAGAATAGTTACTTGAAGCTATAATTGTTTACAAAGAATAATGATTAGTCACTTGAAATCACATAACTGTGTGTAAACAATGATTATTATTATTAAATAGAAATAGTTACTTGAAACTATAGAAATGTGTATGAATCAATTTTAGAAAGGAATAATTGAAATCATACAAATTTGTGCTAATTCATTGACCTAATCAGTAGAGTGTTTGCCAATGGTTTGGGAGACCGGGGTTCAATCCCAGGTCGAGTCATACCAAAGACTCAAAAAAATGGTACTTGATGCCGCCTTGCTTAACACTCAGTATTATAAGGTAGGGATCAAGGGTAAAGTGGAGCAATCCAGGGAAAGGAGTAGCGCCCTCTCCAACACCTTGGTGTAGTAGCTATCGAAAAGGGAGCCTTCAGGTTGCCCTCAACTAACGTCACCAACATTACTTACTTTACTATTTGTATGAGACATATTTGTATGTAATAGACAGATAGACTCAGGGCTGCATCCTCCCTTTTCCTAAGAAGAGTGACCTCAGAATAGCCAAGAACGACCATGATATAACTCTTACATCCAGAATGGCCAAGATATAAAATTGACAAAATACTTAGGAAGAACCAAAATGGCTTTCGGAGAAATCAATCCATGACATCACAAATTTTGACTATCCATCAAATTCTAGAAAGTGTTTGTGCAAAAAATCTCGAGGCAACACTATCATTCGTCGACTTCTCCAAGGCATTTGACTGCATACACAGAGGGAAGATGGAGCAAATACTTCTCGCCTACAGCTTCCCCAAAGAAACCGTTGCAGCCATAATGATACTACATAAAAATACAAATGTAAAAGTCTGCTCACCGGATGGAGACACAGACTAATTCGACATTGTAGCAGGTGGGCTGCAAGGAGATACATTAGCCCCATACCTGTTTATTATCTGCCTAGACTAAGTGCTGAGAATATCTACACATTTAATGAAAGAAGCAACATCACACAAAAGGTTGATCTTCTGAAACTAGGGGACAAGTTCACCTACCTCGGAAGCAGCGTCTCATCAACTGAGAATGACATCAACATGTGACTAGCAAAGGCATGGACAGCTATTGATAGGCTATAGTCATATGGAGGTCAGACCTAACAAATAAAATAAAACAGTTTTTTCCAAGCAGCGGTTGTATCAATACTGCTATATAGACACACAACATGGACGCTAACTAAACGTATGGAGAAAAAGCTAGACGGCAATTACACAAGAATGCTGTAAGTTGTATTGAACAAGTCCTGGAGGCAACACTCTACAAAACAGCAGCTGTATGGCCACCTACCACCCATCACAAAAACCATCTAAGTTAAACGAACCAGACATATGAAACATGGCTGGAGAAGAAAGGATGAACTCATAAGCGATGAACTCCCATGGACCCCTTCACACGGACGAGCAAAAGTTGGACAACCAGCTAGAACCTATCTACAACAGCTCCATGCCAGTATAGGATGTAGCCTGGAGGACCTGCCGGGAGCAATAGACGATAGAGATAGGTGGCGAGAGAGGGTCAGGGAAATTTGTATGAGATAGGAATACTTGATAATTGATTAATCATATAGCTGAGTAAAAAATTGATTAATCATATGTAAGTATTAAGTTAGCGACCATAGTCGAGGGTGACCCGAAGGCTCCCTTTTCGATAGCTACTACACCAAGGTGTAGGGGAGGGCGCTACTCCATTCCCTGGATTGCTCCACTTTACCCTTGAACCGTACCTTATAATGCTGAGTGTTAAGCAAGGTGGTATCAAGTTCCATTTTTAAAGTCTTTGGTATGACTCGACCTGGGATTGAACCCAGGTCTCCCGGGCCATTGGCGGGACATTAATCATATAGCTGAGTAAAAAAAAAAAACTGAAGAAAGAACTATACAAAAAATTTAAAATTAACGTACAATGAATGCGATTTCCAAACCTCTAGGCATAAAATAACCTAAGACGGGTTGATATGCCTTTAAAACTAATCAAATATAAAATCAGTCAAAACATGCGTAATTTATCCGATTATGAATGTGTTCGTTTGTTTGTTTGTTTGTTTTGCTGTAAAGAAAGTCATTTTAAAATTTCGAAATTGAAAGTTTTTACGGAACCAAGGAAAGATTCTACATATAAATGTAGAAAAAGAATAACAATAACAGTGATAGATTAGATTAACCATGGATTAAAATTTTCACCGTATAGCTCTCCCCCTTCAGCACCTCTCCATTGCACTAAGAGAGGTAGAGTCAGATTCAATCCCAGAAGGGTCTCAAAAGGAATATGCTAACAAAGGAATTAGGCAATTTTTATCTCTGGCCCTGGCCATATACGTTAAAAAAGTAGGCCTTGTTCCATATCCTACCTCTGAAGCGAGTACACCCATAAATAACTTATTCATTATATTTGTTCGAAAGTTTCCAGCACTTTTAAAAAATTAAATCTTCTACTATATAAAGTCTCTAGTTAAAAAAAAATTATGCTTGAAACTTTTGCACATATCTAGTAATTGTTGATATTCCAAGCTTTCCCCGTCTTCATGTTTTTTTTTTTGTTTTTGTAGTTGATCAGAAAATAATTTGTTTTCCAAAGTTCAAGTATTTCTTAGAATATTATAGATATTTTTTGTGGCGTTTTTATAAATCTAAATAATTTTCCTCCGGAAAAAAAGTGGATAACTAAAAACAAAAAAAAACAAAAAAATAGATAAAATACGTGTTTTTTTTTTAAGAACTAAAAAAATTAAGTGCATTGTAATATAATATGTATATAATATATATAACCAAGGTCAAACTTTTTAATTTTACTTTAAAAAAGATGATTTTAAAATTATTTCACTATTTTTAAGAATTTAAAAACAGCTAGCACAAAAAAAAACAGGACAAAAAATTTAAATTAATTTTAGTGGAGATGATGAAGAACTAGGTAATTAATTGAATTTTTTTTTAAAAATCAGACAAACAAACAAACATACTATTATCTTATCACTGGAACTAATCGTATACAAAACCTCTTGCCATATATATATATATATATATATATATATATATATATATATATATATATATATATATATATATATATATGATGCACGCACACACACACACTGAGAAAATGTATGTCCATTTCATAATATTGTTGTTGTTGTTAGCCAACCTGACGTGAAAACAATCAGTAACACCAGCTTCCAAAAACGGGTGAGATAAATATTGAAATTTAAATATCCTTACAATCGTTTTTTTAATGTCCTTTATTTAAAACTTCGTTCTTCATCTGTTTTGATGTTTTTTATGCATAAAGAAAAAAGCCTTGTTGCTGCTTTAAAGAAAGAAATCAATTGGACTGAACTAAATAATTTCAGGGGTGGAAAATATCAATATTACCTAGTGACACAGTTGAGCTAATAACAAGAGCTTGTTTAAGTGTGAATATTCTATCTTTAGTTTGACGAATTTATTTTTCTTTTTTATGAGGGTGACATATCGTGATATTAGGATTGAAAGAGTGAGATATATATATATATATATATATATATATATATATATATATATATATATATATATCGTACCGACCGAACCAGCTTTAAAATTTGATTTACATATATATATATATATATATATATATATATATATATATATATATACACACACACGTTGATCTTATGGATACAAACATTGGATAATAATAGATATCACTATCTTCAAAAGAAATTAAGAATAACATGATGAATTCTAGCTTGTTAGACTCAAAAATTAAAATAAATTTATTTTTAAATAAAATCTACACGGTATTTGAAAAGTGAATTGAATCAAATTATTAATTAGATTTATTATAATTTAACATAAGTATTTTTATTGATCCTAATTCTATCCTAGACTCAAAAGAAAGAACAAAAACACATTGATAGATTTATAAATAAAGTATTTAACTCAAGAAAGACAGAATTAATGTCCGTTATTTTTTTACGTAATATTTTTAAATCAGCGAAAATCTTGCATACATTAATTAAAAAAGACGATAACATTATATTTTGAATAAGTCATCATTTTACGAAATAAATGAATGAATGAACAGGAACAAAATCTTTCGACCTCATTGTAAAAAGTGCAATAAATAAATAACGTATCCTAGTTATGTGCCAGTAAACTATATATTTTAAGATGTCTGCCTCTTTTTAAAAAATTTAAAATCTAAAATAGATTTAAAAAAGCAACAAAAACAAAAAAAAACAACAACAATAAACCCTGACATTCCTTCCGTATCCCTTGAAAATAAAGTAATTTTAGATCTTTAAATATTTCTTCTTTTTTTTTCTCCCCCCCCCCCGACCAGCAACATTTTTTTTAAATCTGTACTTTATTTTGTATCCCAAAAAGAAGCACATGTGTGTTAAAAAATTTTAGATTAAAACAACCAAAAAAAAAAAAAAAACTTAAGTATTTTTACCCTGTACAGAATTTTAACAATCTAAGTTTTTTGTTTTGTTTTGTCTTGTTTTTTTTTACTTTTTCTCCTTTTTAAAAATATTTTTAATGTTTAAAAATCAACCAAGATGGCCATAAAGACAGGGACTATTTCCAAAGAGAGAGACAGGGAGACCCCTTCAGCTTTTCAACATCTTCATCATCCATCCCACCTTGTGGAAAAAACAAGCATCATGTTTCGAATTTTCAGGCCTACAAAAGTGGTAGGTACATTGGGGATAGGCGCAAAGGGTTTTTTTTTTTTAATAAAACAGCAAAGGAAAAAATGGATAGTGTATGTAGATACATTATTCGTCAGGAGATGAGAGATGAAATGTGAAATATAAGAGCTAAGTGGCCATGAATTGAGGGTATTGACATGAGCCCTCACTTTTTGGCCACCAACCTCGTTGTAAGAGTTTTCCCTTACATATAAAAAGAGCAAACATTGGATATTTTCAAACCCTGTTTGAGTGTCGATGCACAACAAACCTCATGAATTGGGGCCCCAGTAAAATAAATAAATAAAGATAAATAAATAAAGACTTGGATAGATATGTAATAATCGTGGTCTAATCAAACAATGTGCGGTTTATAACTATAAATTGTATATATATATATATATATATATATATATATATATATTTTTTTCTTTTCCTACTACGACTGTTCTAAATTCGTTTACATTTACAATGGAAAATAAAGAAAAAGGAAAAAAGCAGAAAAAATAAAGAGATTAAAAAAAGCATTACTGGCTGACATGATTAAAGGTAGTTTGTTTCTTTTTTAAAATATAGTTTGTTTTTTTTTTAAGTGAAGTTTTTCCATCTGGAGAAAGGTATTTAGAATCATTTACTTACAATGAGGAAAATTATATAATTATTATAATTAAATATGAACTCATAAGGTTTGTTTGTTTTTTAAAAAAAAAAACAAACAAACCCCCCCCAAAAAACATGTCATTGAAGAGGGTTGATAATCCAGGTTATGTTGATTACAGAGTATTTAAAAAGTGGTGCAGGTATCTTTGGGGGAAATAAATAAATAAAAACTATCCGGGTTAAAATTTGTTAGAATTTACTGGCCTTGGACAAGTCTTTCAAACACCCATACATTTAACAAGTGCTTGTTTCGCGGTCAAACAGTTCTGTACATTTCAAGTGAGAGCCCGTTTAAAAAAAAAAAAAGAACATAAAAAAACTTACACTTTTTTTTCAAATGCAAAAAAAATAATTTGGTGTGTGTGTGTGTATGTACTTTTAAGTTTGGTTTCAACGTGCCGTAAAATAAATACACGGCGATGATTGATGATACTGATTTTTTTCAACACTAGACCATCTTGTTTTTGTTGTTGTTTTTTGTTATTGTTTTTCTTACACAACAACACTTACTTTTCTTTTTTCTTTTTCTTTCTTTTTTCTTCTTCTTCTTCTCCTTCTTTTTTTTTTTTTTTTTTTTTTTTACGTCAAAATCATTTTCGTCCTCTTTTTCCTTTCTAGACCTCCCGGACGGACAATCCAAGTAGTAAAAACAAGCAGGCAACGGTAGTAATATAGCCGTTTTTGATTTGTTGTTAGCTTATAATAAAGAGAGGGAAAAGAAAGAAAGAAAGAAAGAGAGAAAGAAAAATTAGAGAGGTTAAAGGCATCGGGAGATGGGTCGGGGTGTTGTAGGGAGGAGAAAAAGATTGGATGTATATATGTGTGTGTGTGTGTGTGTGTGTGTGTGTGTGTGTGTGTGTGTGTGTGTGTAATTGATTATTGACAATTTACACACAAATCTGTTCGTTACATTTTTAGAGAGAGGGTGAAAGAGAGACATATGTAGAGAGGGGAGTACACGCGCGCATTTACACAGTAATTAATTCTCAGAGATGTAGTAAAAAAAAGTAAAAAGAAAAAAGGCAACATATGTATACACACATACTGCGCACACGTGTGTCTGTGGTGTGCAGTATGCACGCTTTTTTCCGCATTTTTTTCTTTTCTTCTTTTTTTTTATTCCAAGCGCAAATCAATAAGGATTCAGTTTACAACGATTTAGTCTTTGCATTACGTGGTTGCACACATTTACAATGAAGAAGACATTAATATTAGAAGTTACTGAGTGATAATGATTTTTTTGCATTATTAAATCCATATCAATTTGAAAGCATAAAAGTTTTATATGAATATGACTGTCATTTCTTCTTCTTCTTCTTCTTCTTCTTCTTCTTCTTCTTCTTCTTCTTCTTCTTTCTTTCTTTCTTTCTTTCTTTCTTTCTTTCTCCCCATAAACTTTTCAATACAATACATTTAGTCATATATATATACAGTAAATAAAAAAAAAGAAAGTGCAATGAATATCAAATGCACGCACTTGGAAGGTGTAAATTTTCTAGGTCGTATAGAAAAAAATAAAAGAATATACAAAACGATATTCATTTTTAACAAAAAAGAACTAAGGGGGAAAAATTAATTTTAAAAAGCTACCAGTCGGAAAAGGTTTTTTTTTTTAAGAAAACAGAGAAGGAAAAAGAGGCATTGTCTTATGAAATTTTAACGACAAAAATTAATTTTTTATTCTATTTTTAATATCACTGTTAAAATTTTAAATATTAAAAACAGCATTTTATTTATTTATTTTTAATCACCTGGAGTTAGCTACTCTATATTTTCCTGATTCTTGCATCTGGTACGTTTGCGATTAGATGACCCGGTGATACTCGTATTGCAGGTTAAATACTATTTTTTTCTTTTTTCTAAATAATATAAATGTTTGCAATAAATAATTGTTGTTATAACATATTTATTGTAAAATTGATTTTTTTTTCAAAAAATATTTTCTATATTTCCTTTCGTCATTCTTCACTTCGTTGCTTGAAATTCAAATTTCAAGGAAGGAAGTGAAGAAGAATGTCAGCTCCAAGTTGAAATCCAGACAGGCAGGACTGGAAATATTTACTAATTTACTTTTTTTTACTTACATGTCACACACACACACACACACACACACACACACACATACACACACACACACACATATATATATATGTATGTAAGACCTTGGTTCAGTCCCAGGTCGAGTCATACTAAAGACTTAAAAAATGGTACTTGATACCTCTTTGCTTAACATTTAGCATTATTAGGTAAGTATCAAGGGTTAGGTGGAGAAATTCAGGGAAAGGAGTTGTGACTTCCTTTACACCTCGGAGTAGTAATAATTGAAGAGGGGACTTTCGGGTCACCCTCGACTACGGTCGCCAACTTATATATATATATATATATATATATATATATGCTAAAAGGACATAGGAGCTAAATAAGATTACCCACTTCTTTTGAGAAGAATGTCTTGCGCCAATCTATTCTCATAATTTTGAATTTGTACCACTAAGTTTTGTATCATAGTATACATTATTATTTGATCATTGTTTTGTATTGTACAATATGCATGATTTTAGCTGCATTTTATCTGAGAAAAAAAAAAGACTTCGGTGATATTTCGGAATATGTCAGTAAAATAAAGGATTAATCATAAAATGCAAAAGTTTTCAGCGTCCAACACATTTAAGTGAATGCAAAAATTTCCAGTGAAGAAGTTATTAAAAAAAACTGATGCCTGCAAAAGTTTCGAGTGAAGCTGACTCGTTTTCAATGAGTGTGCATGGACATTTGCACATACCATTTTGTTATAATTCACCAAACGTGAGCAGAAGGGTCCTATTTCATTTTACCGACATACATCGAAAAATCGCCCAAACTTCTATTTGCAATTTATAAAAAGTTTTGTCCATGTTCACAGGTTCGAAAAAAAAAAAAAAAAAAAAAGAAATATTCACAAAAAGATGTTAAATGTATTGATTCGTACCACGGCATAATTGTCCAATTACAAGACTGACCGCTAGAAAAGAGAGGTTTAGGATTCTTTTTTTTATTACCATATTCCAATATTCCATTCATTTCCAGTAATTTCCATGTACAACCAATAAATCAGAATTTAAATATATATATATATATATATATATATATATATATATATATATATATATATATATATATATATATATATATATATATATATCGGTTTTTAAATGAATGAAGACACGAGGACACTGAAAAGTTCTAAGATCAACCAAGATGATTCGTTGGTTGTTTGTGTTTTATAACATATCAACCCTTGTGAATTATTCAAAGCAAAATCATATATATATATATATATATATATATATATATATATATATATATTGTGTGTGTGTGTGTGTGTGTGTGTGTGTGTGTGTGTGTGTGTGTGTGTGTGTGTGTGTGTGTGTGTGTGATTTTGAAGTGAATAGTACGTAGGTAACATTATTTTTAAACGAGTCAAATCTTATTATTGTTATCCAACATTAATAGATTTATCTAATATCAATAATTTATTGGTACACAGATAAATAGTTCCAAGTATTGTTATTTATTGTTTTCTAGTATTGCTATATAATACCAATATTTCAATTTAACATTAATCATTAGCTTACACACAGTTTAATGTTTTCATGTATCGTAAATGATTAGATATAAATGGCTTGATTATTCTCCCTCTAGCTATGGGTAAATAGTAGGGCAGACTAGGTTCTTCAGCCTTGGTGAGGCAACTGGTCTAGGAGAAGGAAAACTCTGAATTCACACCTGTTAAACTCCGCTTAAACATTGACCTTGTGTCATATCCTGCTCGAGCGGAGGGGTTGGTAAATATGATAAATGGCTTGATTTGGTTTTATGGCATTTCAACCATTGTAGGTTATATAATATTAAATCCATTTTTATACAATTAAACAATTCTATTTCAAACAATTCAGTTTAGCATAAGTACTTTTTTTTTGTTTACTCTGTTAAATGTCAAAACAGTTCTGTTTTAAACAAGTACACAGTTTAGTTATATTTGACTCATAGATAGGACCCTATCACGTGCTACCTCTCCGAGCCAGAATGGACCTGAGAGCAATGGCAATAAAGGGATACTTTGCATACCCCAATGCTCCAGCATTACTGAAGCCTCAGCATCAGATTGTTTAGTGTCATATCTAGAACATTCGTTGGGTGAGTTTTACCCTTCTGCATAGATGCAGTCGATGTATTCTACATCCCCAACCGACACGGCGAAACAAACAAAAATGGATTTTTTTTCTTTTTCTGTTTCTTTTTTTTCCGTTGATTTTTTAGGGTTTAAAAAACTTCATAAAGAATATGCCAAGTGTGTCGAATTGTGGTTTGGTTTGGTCTTATAGCATATCAGCCATTGTTGGTTATTTAATGCCAAATCCTCTTTATACCTATATATTATATATATGATTTGTAAATACATTTTATTGATAACATTTTAAAACGAGCCTGAGCTCATTTTTTGCACATGGTTAAATGATTTCAACTATTGCTATCTAATACGAATGATTCTATCTATTATTAATATTTTGCTTGCACACAGTTTAATGGTTTCAAGTATTGCTATGTAATTATAACAATCAATTTAGCATAAGTCATTTGTTTGCACAGAGTTTAAATGTCAAATAGTTCTATTTGACCAATAAATGGGACCCTATCAGGTGCTACCACGCCGGGTCAAAATGGACCTGGGAGCAATGGCAACAAAGGGGTACTCCACATTCCCCAAAGCTCCAAGACTGGAGCCTCGCTATCAGATGGTTTAATGTCATACCCAGGATTATCGTTGAGGCGAGGGTCTTACCTTCCTGCAAAGATGCCGTCGATGTATTCTACACCTCTAGCCGATTGAACTGTGGGATGAATCTGTAGAATAGCACGTACCTTTTATAGTTAGGTTCTAGTTTATTCCCTTCTTGGTCTGACCTAGAACTGTTTAGCACCCCTTTGAAATTTTAAAAAAATGTCTTAAAAATTCGACCTACACAAGTTGTCCTAAGTGCACTTAGTGTAACGGTTATCGTCGTAGGAAATGAAATCAGCGACTTGAGTTCAATTCCTGGACGAGATTGTTTGCGTTTTACTTCGCGCTTATGTTTTCAGGAAAGGCATGAATCCATCTATCATCTCTCTGCTATGGGTAAATAGTAGGACAGACTGGGTTTTTAGCCTTGGTTTGGCACCCCCCTCCAAAAAAAAAATTGACCTTGTGTCACTTCTTGCTCGTAACAAGGGACGAGTAGTCCTAGTTTTTCCAATTGTGTTTGAATTTCAAACTTACAATTAACAAATGTAATTTCAAATTTCAAACAATACAAAAACTTAGGGGCAACTCATGCCTTCAGAAATTCTGTGACCATAAATCAAAGCTTCAACCTATAAACAATGAATTAGTGATTGATTTTAACGACGTGTCAACCCGTCTACGGCTATTTTATGCCTATAATTTAGTAAATCTCGTTCATTGGACGTTCATATTTACATTTTTTTGTGATATTGCTTCTTAAGCTTCTTTTTGTGCACAGTTATATGATATCTAATACAAATAATTTGCACACAGTTCTATGTTTTCAAGTATTTCTATTTACTACTAATAATCATATGGTTTCAAGTAATTATTTCTATTTAATAATGATCATTTGTTTGCACATATATATGTGTTTTCAGATAACAATCCTTAGTGAATAATTATAGCGTCAAGTAATTATTCTTAATACAAATATTTTACAATTGTATGGTATGAACTATTTCTAGCTAATACAATTTTTAAACTGGTATATTTGACCCATAAATAAGACCCTGACAAGTTTTATCACACCAGGTCAGAGTGAACATAAAAGTAATGATAATACCGCCTTGTCGGCAGGAGTCGGAGAATACACCGACTGCATCTCTGCAGAGGGGTAAGACCCCCTCCCCAACGAGGCCAACTGTTATCTGAGGGTAGCGATCCGTAATGCTTGTGGATGGGATCCTGGTGGCTGATCAATCTGTGAACCGGTAACCAGAGTGGTCAAGTGATCTGCAACACTCCACTTTGGGTCTTACTGGGTTAGACGAGCATTTGGAGAGACCCGATCAGAACAATCGGCTGGTCATGTCAAGCCTAAGCACCTATATGAGTGTCTCCAATGTATTCTTCAAATTGCTCTAGTGGCAAACACTCAACCTTATTTTATCATAAAGGTGCTCGATGGCTCTGGCTGAGGGTCAGTTGCGCTGAGATAGCAAACATTTAAACTATGCAAACAAATGAGATCTGACTCGTTTAAAAATAAAATTTACTACAAACTACAAACTACTCACTTACAAATATATATATATATATATAGTATTATCCGGTCCAGTTAAACCGGAGTTGGGAGTAATTCCATCAGGACAAAAAAAAAAACATTCAACAGTGAACATTTAAATTTTCCTGGTAAAGAGCTCAATGTAACTGACATTACAGAGCAATAATTTCTTTAAGAAAAAACAAAAACCGGTCACATTAGGATTTTAAATTTATTTCCATTCTGTGGACTAACAGGACTTCTTCAGATCTTATGGATACCCATATATATATATATATATATATATATATATATATATATATATATATATATATATATATATTTGTTTAAGAAAAAACAAAAACCGGTCACATTGGGATTATAAATTTATTTCCATCCTGTGGACTTACAGGACTTCTTCAGATCTTATGGATACCATATATATATATATATATATATATATATATATATATATATATATATATATATATACATGAAAGTAAATAATGGGAAGGAATCCGACAGTATGGAGAAAAAATGAAAAATAAAGTGATCAATAAGTGATGAATTTATTACGAAGGAAAGTCGAACTTAAAACGTCACGGTTTTTATGAACCTTCATCAGGACTTTTTTGATTCACCACTTTAAATTCCTGAAGAAGGTTCATTAAAACCAGGACATTTTAACGTTTATTTTCCTTCTAATAAATTGATCACTTTTGGATCGCTTTGTTTTTCAATTTTTCTCCATATATATATATATATATATATATAGTTTGGCATTAAATAATCCAAAAGGGTTGATACGCCATTAAACCGAATAACCAACCAAATGAAGTAATGGCAATGATGGAGTGAATTCTCACTCCCCAGATGTAGTTTAGTATCATATCCAGGAAATTGTTCCACAACAAATTATAATAAAAGTCGAGTATTTTTGATTTGGAAGAAAGTTATCTTTTTATTCCATCCCACCCAAAATCTTTGGGGTGTTATTATTTATGAACGATACTGTATCTATTTAACTGTAATCTATTAAAAATGTACAAGATTTTTATTAGAGGATATACCTAAAATGTTCTAATTTAGAGAATAAAGCCATTTCCAATCAAATCTGCAACTAAATGATAATTTTGTTTGGCTGTTTTCATTGGTTTTTTTTCATTCTCAGGATAACAGAGATAACTATTATTTTCTAAATAGAAGTATCAATATAATCATAGATCGCTATTACAGTAGGAATCATTATTATCATAATTCTTTTTTTATTTTTTCACATTACTTGTAAAGAAAAGTTCCACTGTATTTTTCCCTTTAATGTTGTAAATAAAGAATTTGTGTAAGCTTTAGAGTTTTTTTTTAGATATTCTGGACAGTAACTAAAAACGCTAACAAATTAAAAGTATAATTTCCTTAAGAGTTAGTTTAGTGGCCCTTCATGACCAGAAACATTGTCTGCGACCAGGGGTTTGTCTTCCAGAGTAAAACTACTTAATGAGGAAGGGCCATAGGTACGTTTTGATGTCTGCGCCGACAGCAATTTCTGAATGAATAACCCACCGTAAAATGCGACCTTGAACGGTAATTATTCAGCCAAACCACCACCATCTTGCAAAAACAGGACTTGACACGTGGTCAAGTTTATTTCGGGGGAACCCTCTCCTCCTCCGTTCAGGTGAGCAGTGACAAAGGAATCAGGAATGGCCCTGATCCTTTTTCAGAGTAATGAGAGACGCTCTGCCTGGGGCGATGCTACACCTCTTCCCTCTCCTATCACTGAAGCTAAGCCGGATATTTTATCCCGGCCAAGGATGATGACCGGGATATTTTTTGTGTTTTTTTTTCCTTTGTTTGGCTTCTTTTCTTTCTTTTTTCTTTCTTTTTTTTTTTTTTTCTCTTTTTTTATGTCAAGTAATGTGTCGTTATTTTCTGTCGGACCATACAGATAATCCCCCAAACACATTTTTTTTACAAAAAAAAAAGGACTTTACGCAATATTTTGCCTTTCCAGTTGAGAAGAAGAGAGAGTAAATCCGGAACGTTTACCAACCCTAAAGTTTTACTCTGAGGTCGAGACCACCAATTATCGTTGACCCAGACAATGATAGCCGCCGCGTGAGGTCACTATCTGTTTTTCCCGGGCAACCCGCATCATTTGTTACGGGTCGCCCGATAAAAATGATTGACCTTTTTTTACGCCGACATTCAGCTCCCATTTAGCAAGTGTGGGAGTATCTAAAATAAATAAATAAGTCGTAAATAAGAAAGCTGTCTCTTCTGCTAATCTTGACTTATACTCATGTATAAGTCCACCCAGTCAATGTGGCTCAGAATACGCTCTATACACTGCAAAAGGGTAAGACTCTCCCCTTCCCCAAAAATGTTATCTTGGTCGCGGGACTTGTTTCTGGTTATGAAGGCCCACCAAACCAAATTTTAAAGACATTATACTTTTAATTTGTTCGTGTTTTTAGTTACTGTCCAGGAATATCTAAAAACTTTAAAACTTCCACAAATTCTTTATTTACTACATTAAAGGGAAAAAATACTGAGAAACTTCTCTTTACAAGTAATGTGAAAAAATTAAAAAAGAATTACAATAATACTGATTCCTATTGTAACAGTGATCCATGATTATATCGATACTTCTAGTTAGAAAATAATAGTTATCTCTGTTGTACCGAGAATTTGGGCGATTAAAAAAATGAAAACAAGCCACACAAAGGTTTCATTCAGTCGCAGATTTGATTGGAAATTACTTTATTCTCTAAATTAGAATATTTTAAAAACATTCTAATTTAGAGAATAAATCTCTATCTTCTTATGAAAATCTTGGTGTGATTTTTTTCTAGGTTACAATTATATAGATACAGTATCGCTCATGAATAAGTACACCGCAAAGAAATTTATTAAAATAAAAAGTTAACTTTCTTCTAAATCAAAAATAGTCAACTTTTATTATTTCTAGTGGAACATTATATTACCCGTGTCTTTGGTATGATACTGAACTATGTTTGGTGGTGAGACTCCACACCTGGAGATCTGGAGAGTGAGAATTCACCCCATCATTGCTATCACTCCCGGGTCCAATCTGACCTGGAGTGGTTGTAGCTGTAGGTCACTGACCTTATGTCAAGTCCTGTCTGGTGAGAAACAGAGACAAATATCAGCTGTGAGGCTCCCATCTATGGATCAAACAGATAAGTTATTTGTATCAAATAGGAATCCTTGCTACCATATAAATGCGTGTAAATTATTTGTATCAAGGTTTGATTTCGTTTCTTGGTTTAATGGCATGTCACCCTTCGAGGGGGGAGTATTTAATGTCAAAGCTATCTTTGTAAAAGAACAGTAGTGGCGCTAATTAACTTATAACTGATAGGGATAAGGGTATTCATACTTTTTCTAAAGGTATTAGTCTAAAAGTGAATGTTATAGCGCGACAGAATCTTGAACTCGCTTACTATGATGTTGCAGCCCAGTGTGTTAGCCAATACACCACGAGTGTGCAAACAAATGATTATTATTAAAGAGAAATAGTTACTTGAAACCATATTAATGTGTATAAATTATTTCTATTAGATAGAAGTGCTTGATATCATATAACTGTGTATATAAGATTTAAACTAAAACTCTTAAGAAATAACTACATAAAAAATATGAATATAAACGTAGAATCTAAGCACTTCCCTAACCTCTTGGCATAAAATAGCTCTACATGAGTTGATGTGTAGTTAAAAAAAATATACTATCAAAATGGATATCATTAGATATTATTTCACCACACACAACAGCATTAAAGCTAAACTCTTATGAAAAATACGAAAACGTAGCAGTCCAAAATAAGCACACTCCATATTTTTTTAACGCAGAATTTCTATGCTGTTGAGTTTAATCATAAATAATACCTAATATCATCCGTTCTAATAATATGATGTTCTACCAGAAATTTTTAAAAATCCTGATATCTTTAATTTAGAATAGATTAAATTTTTATTAAAAAATTGTTAGAAATAGTCTTATTTAAAGATATATATATATATATATATATATATATATATATATATATATAGAGAGAGAGAGAGAGAGAGAGAGAGAGAGAGAGAGATCTAACGAAATAACGCAGGTTGATAATTTTTTAACCTCAACAAGAAGTATTTTATAAAAAATAAAATGCATTCAGTGAAAGAAAAAGTGTATTTTTGATGTTATCTCGAGTCAGTATAAATTTTTAACTTCAGTTCTATAAAAAAAAAAAGAGAAGAATGTCTAATTTTAACCCAAACTAACAAGAGACTAAAAATGTTTTGTGGGAAACATTAGTAAGACTTACCAGAATCACACACTGACGGTAGACTATTTTTAACGTTTGAAAAAAAAAAAATCAAATCTGAAGTGGGTGGGGGTGGGGTGAAATGCCATAGTTATCTGAGAGATAAGAAATAAAAGCGTTAAAATGTATATTTATTTATTTTTTATTTCAATGTTATAAAATGTCAAGGTTGTATGCATCTATTTTAAAAAGAGAAGTTGTAGGTAGAAGAAATGAGAAATAGTATTTTCTTAGGTTTCATTGAATGACACTTATTGAATTTGAAATCTATTTCTATTTTCTCTATTAATTCACGGTCGAATAAACACACACACACTCACATATATCTAATACAATGAGGATAAATATATATATGTGTGTGTGTGTGTGTTTGCATATATATGTATGTATATATAAGCATGTATATGTATATGCATATATATATGTATAAGCACATATATATATATATATATATTTGCATATCGAATACAATGAGGATAAATATATATGTATGTGTGTTTCTTTGTTTAATGGCATATCAACCTTCGTGGGTTATATAATGCCAAAGCCATTCTCCTAGAAGAACAGTGATGGTGCTATTTAACCCATAGCTGGGAGGATAAGGGGGTTCATACCTTTCCCAAGGGTATTTGCCCGAAAGTGAACGTAATAGCGCAACTGGAATTTGAACTCGCGTGTTACGATTTTGCTGACCATCGCTTTAATCATTGCACCACTCTGTGTGTGTGTGTGTGTGTGTGTGTGTGTGTGTGTGTGCATATATATGTATATATAAGCATATATATGTATATAGTATATGCAGATATATATGTATAAGCAGATAGATTTATGGATTGATAGATATAAATTTGGTTTGGTATGGCTGGGTTTTATGGCATATCAACCATTGCTGGTTATTTAATGCCAAATCCTGTTCATACATATATATTAAATATATATGATTTGTAAACATATTTTCTTGATAGCACTTTTAAATGAGCCGGAGTTCATTTGCTTACACACAGTTCTATTTCTAACAATTCAAGTTAGCATATGTTATTTTTTTGCACTCCATTTTAATGTCAAACAATTATACTTGAGCCATAGATAGGAACCTATCAGGTGCTACTATTCCAAGCCTGAGTGGATCTTGGAGTGATGGCAATGAAGGGGTACTCTGCATTCCCCAAAGCTCCAGCATTACTGGAACCTCACCATCAGATTGTATTGTGTCATATTCAGGACTCTTGTCTGGGGAGTCTTACCCCTCTGCAGAGATTCAGTCAGTATATTCTTCAGCAACAGCCAACTAAGCTATATATATATATATATATAGTTATGCATTTACATATATATATATATATATATATATATATATATATATATATATATATATATATATATACAAGGGGCATTCAATAAGTTTCCAGTCTTTTTTTACAGGCATTTAAAATTGTCATGCACTCTTGAAAATTCACTATGTTATTGTCATATATCTTATGAGATGACTGACCAATTTTTATGATTTCAGCTTCAAATGAACAGCTACAGCACAAATTGGAATACACCCTACTAAAGCCTGATTGTCACAGCTGGTGAATTTCAAAAATACAATCTGACACTTTAGAAGAACAATATGCAATAAAATTCTGTTTTAAACTTGTAAAAAATGCCACAGAAACATGGAATGCTTCAGACAGCTTTTGGAGCATCTTGCATGAATTGAGCATCAGTTTTTGAGTGGCATAAGAGATTCAAGGAAGGCAGGGTGTCTGGGAGGGATGATGAGAGGTGTAGGAAGTGTAAGGAAGTCAATACACCAGAGTTGTTTGGCCAAAGAGTTAGGGTTAGGGTTACTATGTTGAGGTTTTAAGGGAGTTCAGCAAGAGATTCCGTCGGAAGAGGCCAGCACTCTTGAAATCGGGTCAGTGGCATTTCTACTAGGACAATGCACCAGTCCACAACTCCATCCTTGTCACAGACTATTTGACCAAGATGGGCATCAAGACAGTTCCTCAGCCTCACTATAGTCCAGACCTTACTCCCAGTGACTTTTGGTTATTCCCTAAGCTCTGAGGCTGTTGTTATGAGACAATTGAGGAGATGAAAGAGGCTGTGACAAAGGTCATTGACATGCTCACATAAGAGGACTTCCATGGGGCCTTCCAGATGTTGTTTGAATGGTACAAGTGCATTGCAGCCAGAGGAGATTACTTTGAAGGGGACTAGAGTTTCATGTGTGTACTATCAATAAAAGTGCCTATACGAAAAAAGTCTGGAAACTTATTTAATGATCCTCGTATATATATATATATATATATATATATATATATATATATATAAGCAAGAAACTGAGTGTTACTAAGTGCTGTTGACTCTGTATCAATGCTATTCTAATTCAAGTCGATATATATTTGACCACTGATGTTGAGCACTCTTTTTTTATAATTTTGGCAAACTAGATTATCAAAATTAAATGGTTTGCCAATGGTCTTGGAGACTGGGGTTCAATCCCAGGTCGAGTCATACCAAAAACTCAAGAAATAGTACTTGATGCCTCTTTGTTTAACACTGTCCATTAAAAGATATGGATCAAGTAGAGGAATCCAAGGAAAGGAGAAGAACCTTCCCTAACACCTTGGGGTTGTAACAATTGAAAAGTGAGCCTTTGATTCACTTTTGACTATGGTCGGCCAACTTAATTACTTATATATATATATATATATATATATTTTTTTTTTTTTTTTTTTTTCTTCCCAAAAAACAAAAATTGGTCACATTAAGATAATAATGTGACTGATTGTTGTTGTTTCTTTTTTAATTATTTGCTCTGTGGATTTTATTTACATTGAGCTCTTTACCAGGATTATTTAATTTAATATTCTATTTTTGAATATTTCATTTGTCCTGATTGAAATTAATCCTTATTCCAGATTTATTGGATTGAATAATATCTTATATATATATATCTTTGTATAAAAAATATATATGTATGCATGTGTGTGTGTGTATATACATATATATATATATATGAATGCATATATGTATATATAGAGTAGAATAAAGGAACAAGGTTATCCAAAAAGAATTTAATGTAAAAGAAAGTCAACGCTATAACATTTTGGTTCTAATGAACTATCATCAGGACTAGGAAAGGATGATATCAAGTCACATTAAATTACTAAAGGATGTTTAATAAAAAAACAAAACAAGGAGGAAATATTATTTATTCAAAGAAAGTGGTTAAACGTTTCATCCATAAATCAGTGTTTGTATATATATATATATATATATATATTTATGTATTTTAATTTTTGGAGGCATTTGTGATGTAATGGTTACTGTTGTAGGATATGGACATGGTGATACTAGTTCAAATCTTGGATAAGACTATTTGCATTTCACATAGCCGTAATCCCCTTGGGAAAAGTATGAACCCAATTATTCTCTTTCGAGCTATGGTTAAATAGTAGGC
Source organism: Sepioteuthis lessoniana (assembly GCA_963585895.1). Lineage (NCBI taxonomy): Eukaryota > Metazoa > Mollusca > Cephalopoda > Myopsida > Loliginidae > Sepioteuthis > Sepioteuthis lessoniana. The sequence goes on from CAUZXS010003354.1 coordinate 145,678, forward strand.
CAGGCTGAGCTTTTTAACCCTGGTATGATAACTGGCCTAAGAGAAGTAAAACTCTGGATTCAAACCTGTTAAACTCTGCTCAAAAATTGACATTGTGTTTCATTCTCTTTATGCAGAGTGGTTGGTATATATATATATATATATATGTGCGTGTGTGTGTGTGTGTGTATGAAAGAGAGAGGTAGTGAATTGAATCTGCATCTTCAGACAAAGAAATGATAAGAAATATTTTAGTCTGAAGATGCAAATCTAACTTTTAAAAAATAAAGGGTCTACTGAAATAAATATTATCACAAAAAAATATGAGTGATTTTTAAAGATTTTTCTTTTATATGGAATTATTTGCTCTGTATTTTAATTTATTATTATTTTACATTGAGCTCTATATTGGATTTTGAATTACATGGATATTAAAGAGAGAAAATCCTAAAATAGAATCAGTCCCATCATCAATCAGCTGACTTGGCTTTGGATAATATATATATATATATATATATATATTGTCATCCACAGACAGACTGTTTCGTTCTATCAGAACTCATCAGTGTGGCTAGATACGCAGGACGCTCGAAGCCGGGATCGAAACCCGTCCAACTTTATGTTAGACTAAGTTTCAGACCTCTCGGCCACCAAGCGGACCACGTTGGCTAAGGGAATTTTTAAGGTATTTATTTTAGCAACAGCAGCAGCAGCCTTTGTTTACATTTTTTTATACCCTATCGGCTACCAGAGTGCTCAATTCTTTCGAAGAGCTATGCATTACACTAGCGGCGGCCGACAATTCCTTCACCAGAGTGCTCAACCCCCATGAGGGAGCGTATATATATATGTATATATATGCTGACACTGGGAATACCTATTTTTATTAGATTTAAAATGGGGTGTGTATGTTCCTTTGTTTGTGTGGATTTTTTTAGTGTACTTTTCAAGAGCTAGCCCTTAAAATCAGTAGTGACTTGTTTGTATAGGTGTATATGTTAAATTCTTATTCTTTCAGTAATAGGTTTCATATTAAATGTCACATATGGTTTTCCATTTTTTTATCCATTTGTCTTCTTTTTTTTTTTTTTAATTATTTATTTTATGATTGTGAATTTTGTATCTTTCTCATAATATTTCTCTCTGAAATTAATCCACCTATATCTAGTCATGACACCTAGCTTTAACCATCTACCCAGACGGTCACAGTGAAAACCAATAACCCCAACCACCATCATTCAAACCTATGTCTACTTCCTTCCCTGTTCTTTCCTTATTTGTCTTTAGACCCTTTCTCTCCTTTTATAGCTTTTTCATTCTCCATTATTTTATCTAGTTCATCTCTTTTCTCAATTGATAAAATGTAGAAAAACTCAAAAAATCTTTTAGTCTAAAGAAGTTCTTCCTTGAATAAAAAATAAAATATTACCATTAAACCCGTTTTAAGAGTTTGATTTTTCCACTTTTCTACTTATTTTTATCATCTTGTCTGATTTACCAAAATCTACCATTTCTCCATGTATATAGATGTATATATAGTAGAAATCATTCTGATTGTAATAATTCTTTCCCCACCCCTTCTCACACTCTCTTCCTTTGTCTCACCTCGACCCAACAACAGACAGTGGAAATATGTGTATATATGTAAAGATCCATGTCACTACATACTCAAATATATGTATATATGTATGTGTGAGTGAAAACACATACACAAAAATACTAACATTCAATAGCACACAAACTTAGGCATACATCTACACAGACAAAACCCCTTTTCAAACAAAAAATTAACCATATTGATCATTCTTTTTTTTGAAAATTTTTCACTCTGTCTGATGAATGCATAAAGCATGAAACCCAGGGTCACAGACACTACTTAAAGAGTGTTCAATATCCTAAAGTCTGACAGCCCTGTCAACTGGAGCTCTAGAATGCACAGACTGCATCTCTGCAGAGTGGTAAGACCTATCTATCCAACGAGTGTCCTGGATATGACACTTAACAATCTGATGGTGAAGTTCAGGTGCTGGAGTACTCCTTCATTGCCATTACTCCCAGGTCCGCTCTGAAGTGTTCGCCAATGGTCCAGGAGACCTGGGTTCAATCCCAGGTCGTGTCATACCAAAGACTTTAAAAATGGTACTTGATACCTCCTTGCTTAATACTCGGCAATATAAGGTGTGTATCAAGGGTAAAGTGGGGGAATCCAGGGAAAGGAGTAGTGCCCTCCTCTACACCTCAGTGTAGTAGCTACTGAAAAGTCGCTAACTTTAGTTACTTTACTATAGGGTAAATAGAACAATTTGATACTTAAACTCTATTCAAACAAATGACATGCTAAATTGAATTGTTTAAAATAGAACTGTTTGATCATTTAACTGTGTGTAAACAAATGACTGATGTTTGATTGAATTGTTAGTGATACATGACAATACTTGGAACCATTTAACTGTGTGTAAAGAATGAGAAATGTTGAATAGAATTATAAGTGTTAACTAGCAATACTTGAAACTCTTTAACTGCATGCCTAAATTGAATTCTTTGTATTACATAGCAATACTTGGAACCATTTGGCTGTGTGTAAACAAATCAATAGAATAATTAGTATAAAAAATAGAAATAGAACTGTTTGATTATTTAACTGTGTGTAAACAAATGACTGAAGTTTAATTAAATAGTTAGTGTTTAATAGTAATACACATAACCATTTCCCTGTGTGCAAACAACTGATTAATATCATTTAGAATTATCAGTGTTAGATAGCAATAATTGAAACCATTTAACTGTGTAGAAACAATAGCAATACTAGCATGCAAACAAATTAGTTCTAACTCATTCAAAAATGAAATTTCCTGCAAACTATGAGTGCAAACAAATTACTGATGTTAAATTGGGGCTATTATATAACAATACTTGAAACCATTGAACAGTTTGCAAACAAATGATTAATAGTGAATAGAATTATTCGTATTAGATAGCAATACTTGGAACTATTTAATAGTGTGTAAAAAAATGAACTCTGGGTTGTTTAAAAATGCTATCAAGAAAATGTGTTTATAAATCATATATATTTGATATATGTGTATAAAGAGGATTTGGCATTTAATAACCTACAATGGTTGATGTACCATAAAACCCAGCCAAACCAAATCATGTATATTTAATATATATGTATAAAGCGGATTTGGCATTTAATAACCTACAATGGTTGATGTACCATAAAACTCAGCCAAACCAAATCATATATATTTAATATATATGTATGAAGAGGATTTGATATTAAATTACCTACAATGATTGATATGCCATAAAACCTGACCATACTAAATCATATATATTTAATATGTATGAATAAAGAGGATTTGGCATTAAACAACCTACAATGGTTGATATTGCATAAAACCAAACCAACCAATCAATCTTAAAGACTGAGTCAAATTATTATTATTAAAGGTTTCTTGCAACTACTACATGCAAGTAATACAAACAGTCCACCCCATTGACTGATCCTGTAGAATATGCTGCACTTCTGCAGAGGGGGAAGAGCCTCCCTGCCTCAACAAGTGTCCTAGGTATGACACTAAACTGCATCTGATGTGGAGACTACTCCTGGAGTTCTGAGGCATGTGAAGTACCCTTTTATTGTCATTACTCCCAGGTACACTCTGCCCCAGAGTGGTCGTACCTGTTAAGGTCCCGTCTATGGCTCAAATACAACTATTTAATCATTTACAATACCTGAAAACATTTAACTGTGTGCAAACACATGAGCTCTGGCTCATTTAAAAATGATGTTACCGACAAACTGTTCATTTAAAAATTATATACATATATAGATATATATAAACATGATTTGGCATTAAGTGAACATGAGGGGGTGTCCTCATGGTGTAATGGTTAAAGCAATGGAGTGTGGAATTGTAGGAAGCGAGTTTGAACTCTAGTCGCGGTATTACATTCACTTTCAAACAAATACCCTTGGGAAAGGTATGAATCCCCTTATCCTCCCAGCAACAGGTTAAATAGTACCACTACTGTTCTTCTAGAAGGATAGGTTTGGCATTAAATAACCCACAAAGGTTGATATGCCATCAAACAAAGAAACCAAACCATTAAGTAATCTGCAAGAGTTGATATGCCATAAAACCAAACCAAACTAATTCTAAGTACTAATTGTTTTAAAAGTAAATGCTTTTAATTCATTTTTATATTTTTGTGTTTGAATTTATATATGTGTATATTGGCCTCATAAGTAGAGTGTTCGTCAGTGGTCCGGGAGACGGGTTCAGTCTCAGGTCAAGTAATACCAAAAAGTTAAAAATGGTACTTGATGCCGCCTTACTTAAAATTCAGTATTATAAGGTAAGGATCAAGAGTAAAGTGGAGCAATCCAGGGAATGGAGTAGTGCCCTCTCCTACATCTTGGTGTAGTAGCTATTGAAAAGGGAGCCTTTGGGTCACCCTCGATTACAGTCACCAACTTTACTTTTACTATATTTATGTATATGTACATATCTGCAATATATGTTAATACCTATATGTATGTATATATCTATCATATACTTACTTCTAAATGACTATATCTATTTTATGTTTATACATATTTATATCATTATTAATAGTATAGTTTGCTATATTTGTAAAGAGTGTTCATTATCAATAATAGGGCATGTTTAGACATGTTAGATTATACTATCCTAACACATGGAGGCATTCAAGGTATAATGGTTATTGTCATAGGAAATTGACACTGTGACCAGAGTTCAAATACTAGATGAGAGTGTTTGCATTACACAAAACACTAATACTCTTAGAAAAGGTATGCATCCTACTATTCAACCTCTAGCGATAAGTACATGGTAGGGTTGTTTGGGCTCTTTAACCTTAGTATTGTAACCTTAAAAACTTTGAATTTTAATCTGTTAAACTCTGCTTGTGCAGAGAGGTTGGTATATATATATATGTATATATATATATATATGCATATATATATATATATATATATATATATATATATATATATATATATTAAAGACACATTTTGTCTATATAATTTTATTAAGATGCTTTCAAGTTTCCTGATAAGTGTCTTGGTTTAAGGATGGAATAAGTGAATAAATTTACCGAAATTTTCGTTTAGGCTTTTGGACCTTTCATAGGTTGTCATCAGGGGTCACTTGCATGTATATTATATGGCTCAGTATTTAGTGTGTTTATTTTATCTTTATTGTGGCATATATATATATATATATATATATATATATATATATGTCTCTCTCTCTGTCTCTCTTCTCTCTCTCTCTCTCTCTCTATATATATATATATATGTATGTATGTACGTATGTATATGTCTCTCTCTATATATATTTGTATATACATATATATATATATACATATATAAGAATGTATTTGGTATTAGTTTTTTCCGAAAAGGCAGTATGAAAGTAAATATGGATAAAATCCGACAGTATGAAGGTAGCAGGAAAAAATATAATCCAAATAGGTGAATATATCATGATGTGAAGTCAACGTTAACGTTTCGGTTATAATAACCATCGTCAGGACTTGGATATAAAATAGTTCACAATATAGATGGGTGATTGTTGAGATGACAGGAGCAAATGAGAAATATACAACGAAAAGAGCAACCTTGAAGAACTGTTTGGTGAAACCTGAGTAGACCTTAGCCATGTAGGAATTACTTTGATAATATATATATATATATATATATATATTTATTTATTATTGCTCTGTATATATATATATATATATATATATATGTATGTATATATATATATATATATTTTTTTTTTTTTTTTTAAATTTTTTATTGTATTATTTTAATCTAGAGGGTTATTGCAATTCGAAGTAATAATTATTTGAGTCTGATTAATTTCAAAGTTAAACTTCATTGTCAGAGACTTTTTTTTATAAATGAACATCCAACATCGTGGTCATTTATAAAAAAGTCTCTGATGATGAAATTTAGTTAGAAATTAATTAGACTCAAATAATTATTTTTTCACATTACAGTAGCCCTCTAGATTAATTTAATCCAATAAAATAAAATAATTTGTGCAACGCCTAAAACAAATTACAAAATACTTTTATTTATATATATATATATATATATATATGTATCACTCTGGAATTCAGTAAGGCAAAATGTAAACAAACAAAAGATACTGCATAATGCCTTATAATTCCCAAGCTGACATAGTTCTCCTGTTGTGTGAGTGGTATGATATTAAATCTAATGTAAAGTTGGGTGGGTTTCAATCCCAGCTTCAAGCAACCTATGTGTCTAGCCACACTGAAGAGTTGTGATACAATGAAACAGTCTGTCTTTGGATGACTATATATATATATATATATCTATAGTCATCCACAGACAGATCTGTTTTTTTCTATCAGAACTCATCAGTGTGGCTAGACATTAGCTTCTCGTAGCTGGGATCGAAACCCGGTTGACTCAAATGCCAAGCCAAAGCCTCTAACCATTCAGCCTCGAGGAGCCATTAGCTGCAAAGTAAATTTTAAACGGTTATGAATCACAATTACTATTGTTTACATACATCCGCTCAACGGCTACCGAGACCTCAATTCATATACAAAGAGGGATAGGGGAGTATATATCTCTATAGTCATCCACAGACAGATCTGTTTCGTTCTATCAGAATTAATCAGTGTGGCTAGACATATGTATATATATATATATATACACATATCTATATATTTATTTATATATATATATCTGTCTAAATATATATATATATATATACATATCTGTACATTTATTTATATATATATATCTGTCTAAATATATATATATATATATATATATATATATATATATATACATATCTGTATATTTATATATATATACATATCTGTATATATATATATATATATATCTGTCTATACATATATATAGATACATATCTGTATGTTTATTTATATATATATATATATATATATATATATATATATATATATATATATATATATATATCTGTCTATATATATATATATAGATACATATCTGTATATTTATTTATATATATATCTGTACATGTATTCATATACCAATATATTGAAGTCTCTCACTATATATATTTTTTCTCTGTTTATGACAAAACTGTCTTCCAAAATCTTTACCTTGATGGTATCCTATATCAGAAGAAAAAGATGGTTAATATTTTCACAGACTAAAAAAAGAAATAATTTGAATTATTTTCGGTGCTATTCATATCAAGATTCATGTCTGTTTTTATATTCATTTGTAAATTCAATATACACTGATGGTGGTGGCGACACCCATTCAGATAAAAGAAACACTAAGTACAACTTCCATCTTATAATAGTTGTTATTTTTAGTTTATGATATTCTTAAGCAAATGTGACAACTATGATGAGACAGACGTTGTACTATTTACATATTCAACATTAAAAAAAGAATAAAAAAAGGCTTTAAGTCGATATTTGTCCCAAAATGAAAACAATATATTCAGTATTTTGATTTTATCTCAACTACCTACCTCTCTACCTATCTTTGTCTTGAGGACTTAGTATGTATAATGGTAGAGAAAAGGGTCGATAGACGTAGCTGAAGGAAATCTAGACACCATGCATCTATGCCTTTACTACAACAGTCAAACTGGTCATAAAATTCTTAGTGCACCAACTCTCCCATAAAAATTTTGCTGAGATACCTGTCCCAAGAATTTGAAAATTTTAATTTTTTTAGCTTCATCGATAAAAATGAGTGCACAATACTAAACTGATCCAGTGCAAAGGCCCCATTTATGGAGCTCTGAATGAGTGTGGAGTACCCCTTCATTGCCATTACTCCTAGGTCCATTCTGTCCCTGAGAGATAGTACTCGGTAGATTTTTATTAAATTGTACTTGTTAGATTTTAGATAAATTTGAAAATCATTTGTATTAGATAGTTATACTTGAAACCGTATTATAACTGTGTGAAAATTATTTGTATTAGAGAAGAATCCTTGAAACTGTGTAACTGTGTACAAGTTGTTTGTATCAAGAATGGTTACTTGCAATTTTAATTCTTTACAAGTGATTAATTATCAATTATTATTATTATTATTATTATTATTATTATTATTATTATTATTATTATTATTTACTCCTTGAGAATTTTACACATCAGTGTCAGCTGATGGTCTTTCACTGAACTCTGAGTGACAGTAAGTCTCCTCAAGTCTCTAGGATTCTTCTCAGTATTCTGACCGTTCTCAATAATGTAGTAGTTTGAATGGTCTCCACTTGTCCTCTTATTTCCAAGTCCTCCAGTCCCTTTAATAATCCTTTGGTGACTGTACCAAGAGCATCAATCACAACTGGTATAATTGTCACTTTCCTGTTCCATAGTTTTTTCAATTCTCTAACAAGGTCAAGGTACTTATCCTTCTTTTCATTTTCTTTCAATTTTACTCTGTGGTCAGCAGGGACAGCAAAGTTCACAATTTTGCAAGTTCGCATTTTTTTGTTGTTTATTATAAGGTCAGGTTGTCTGACTAAGATTAGGTGATCTGTCTGTATGTCAAAGTCCCTTAGGAGTTTATGTGCCTCATTCTCTGGGACAGATGCTGGGTTATGCATTATTATTATTATTATTATTAGTTTCTTGAAACCATATATTGATTGAAATACTTGATAAATACTTGTGTGGAAATTATCAGGTTTGGTTTGGTTTTATGGCATATCAAACATTGTAGGTTATTTAATGCCAAATCCTCTTCATACATATATATATATATATATATTAAATATACATGATTTGTAAACACATTTTGTAAATAACATTTTTAATAAGCTTAAGCTCATTTTTTCCACACAGTTAAATATTTTTGAGTATTGTCACAGTAACAATGTAACATCAGTCATTTGTTTGCACACAGTTAAATACATTTACTGATCTGATTCATAGTGGGAATAGTTAGTAGGTAATTTCATTTTTAAATGTGTTAAAACTAATTTGTTTGCACATTAGTATTGCTACTGTTTCTACACAGTTAAATGGTTTTAATTATTGCTATCTGACACAAATATTTCTATTGAATATTACATTGGCATGATGGTTAGAGTGTTTGTCAATGGCCCGAGAGACCTGGATTCAATCCCAGGTTGAGTCATACCAAAGACTCAAAAAATGTTACTTGATTCCACCTTGCTTAACACTCAGCATTATACGATACGGATCTAGGATAAAGTGGAGCAATCCAGGAAAAAGAGTAGCACCCTCCCCGACACCTTGGTGTAGTAGCTATCAAAAAGGGAGCCTTTGGGTCATCCTCGACTACGGTTGCCAACTTTACTACTTTACTTATTTGCACACAGTGAAGTGGTTACAAGTATTGAGATTTAGCACTTACTATTCAATCAAACTTCAGTCATTTGTTTACACACAGTTAAATGATCAGACAGTTCTATTTCTAACAATTCAATTTATTTGCGCACAGTGAAGTAGTTCCAAGTGTTGTTATGTATCACTAACAATTCAATTAAACATCATTCATTTATTTACATACAGTTAAATGATCAAGCAGTTCTATTTTTAACAATTCAATCTAATGACTAGAGCCTCATCATCGGATGATTTCATGTCATATATCAGGACACTCATTGGGGGGGGGGTATGCTTCTGTCAAGATGCAATCAGTGTATTCTACAGCCCCAGTCAACTGGGCTCAATAATTATTAGTATTATGTAGGAATACTTGAAATCATATAATTGCATGCAAATTATTTGCATTAAGAATAGTTACTTGAAGTTATAATTTTTTTTACAAATGATTATTATTATTATTAGTTACTTGAAAGTATACAACTGCTTGCAAAAAAGACTGGCTTTGGCATTAAATAACCTAACAGAGTTTGACATGCCATAAAACCTATAATTCCACAGATCTCTATAACTGGAGCCTCATCACCAGATGCAGTTTAGTTTCATACCCAGGACACCCCATTTGATAGGGAATACTTGCAGGACCAAGCATTTTTTGTAATGGCTAGGATTGAGTTTCAATTCTTACATGGCTTCTCACTATAAAATGACTCCATCTGACTTAATGGGAAGTCAGATAAATAAAACCCATTTTGATTGAGTATGGGGGTCTTAATCCTCTATAGGAATGCAGTCAACATATCTAAAATCTTTAGTTTTCCAGGGGTCCCTTTGGCATTTGCCCTGGGTGGGTGATTTAAAATTAATTGCCTAGTCTCAGGGGACCTCCAACCCCAGGCATTACCTTCTTAGTAGATCTAAGTTTATCACTTGACTCTTGAGGTATCCCTAAAGGGTAATCTCAAGGGGACCAAACATTTTTTGTGATGGGCATGCATGAATCTCTATTCTTGCATGACCTCCCACATTAAAATGACCTTGTCTCAAATCTGGTCTTCTAAAGGCCATATCTATTTACTGAGTTCATATAAATATGAAAATCATGAACCAAGAAAATTTTTATTTTATAAGAGTATTTTAGAAAATTTTATGTTTGAGTTTCCTATATTGTTTTCTTTTCAGAGCAAACATTCAAAATAAATGAACTCCAACATTTAAAATAAATCTTTGTGTCTTTCTTTTTTAAAAAAAATATCAAACCTTTTTCACAACCTATTGTTGTGTGTGTGTGTGTGTGTGTGTGTGCATTCTTGTGTGTAAATGTATACTTGCATTTAATTGTGTACATGTGTGTGTATGAATGTATGTATTTTACTTATATTGAACTATAAAATGAAGACAACAGTTTTTCATAGACTCTATGAATTTGCATCTGTGAGCAATAATTTTTGTCAGATATTCTGTAATGAATTATAACCATCATTCCATAGATTATTCAAATCAATATCCTTTCATATTGATTCAATTATATTCAATGACCTTTATATTGTTGTAATCAATATAATTTAAATTTACAAAATTCAAAAGAAAAAGAAATAACAAATTATTTATTTTACAAAAATGATTGTTCACATTTGATTTAACATTATTAATTAGCTTTATAGATAGTTCCTCAAACTCAAGATGTAATTGAATGCCATTATTGCTTAGTTGAGACTACCAATCAAGGCACAAAATGTAAATGTTCAAATTGCTAAATCTCTTGAGTGTCTCTCATTTAAATTTAAACATATATTTCTCAAAAAAACTCCTTGAATTTTTTGCAGAAAAATACAACCATCATATAATAACATAAAAAAATTTAATTTGGCATAACACAATTTTTAAATGCTCCAATATGTAATGAAAAAAAAAAGACTTATCTTTCACTTAGAGAAGGAGGAAACTATCATCTAAAGGAATCTTTAAGATGCTGGACATAACTAATTATACAAAATTTAAATTTACTAACTTCAAAAGAAAAATATTTACAAATCTTTTTTTTTTTTTGTAAAATAATTGTTTGTATTCAATTAGAAATTGGTTTGGTTTGATTTTGTTTCTTTGTTTAATTGCATATCAACCTTGCTGGATTATTTAAAATCAAAGGTATCTTTGTAGGACAGTAGTGGTACTATTTAACCCATAGCTGGGGAAATAAAGATGTTCATATCTTTCCCAATGGTATAATAAAACATTACTATTTAGATTTATAGATACTTCTTCAAAGTGGAAATGTAATTACACACTATTATCAATGAGTTGCAACCACCAATCAAGGCAAAAAGCAAAAATGTTTAAAATGCTAAATCTGTTAAATGTCACTCACTTGATTATAAAAAATATATTTCTTAATAAAACTCCTTTTATGCATATATATATATATATATATATATATATATATATATATATATATATACGAAAGGCATACGATAA
>CAUZXS010003354.1:162500-171446 GCA_963585895.1 Sepioteuthis lessoniana
AATGTGATAATCTGTATTTTAAAAAAATATTTTTCTATTTCATTTATGTTCACATTTGATTATTTGTATCAAACTACTTAGCTGAATGGACTTATCTGCCCACTTTTACTGTGTATATTAAAAAGGTTCACTTAACTATAATAATTTTAAAGACCTTTTTTTCTTATTTGAAGCCGGTAAAAAAATAGACAAGCAACTTATTCTGGCTGACACCGGTTCCTTCCTCCTCTGTGTCTGTTCGTCTCCTAAGTGGACATTGTCGCCGCTACCCCATGTTCATTTTTTTAAAACATTTGCGGCTTTGAATTTACCCATAGACGTTCAGTAACTGGAGTTACATTGTTTTTAAAATTTTCATCGCTAATTTAAAAAACATTATTGCTGTGAACCGATGACTTACAAAACTTATATACTCATAAGGTGTGTAGTATAGATGTTTAAATGTATTGTATTTTTTTACCTACATACACATGTGTATAGTTGTTTGAAAGGAACTTGCTGCGTAAGATTATAATGTTGGATCGTTAGTAAGTTAATTTATATTAAAAATATATATATATATATATGTATATATATATATATATATATTTATATATTTATATATATATTTGACTTTAATATTTTTCGAATGTAAGCAATATAAATATATTGCTGTTTATTATGATTTTGTAGCGCTGAGGTGACGTCAGTCATTATCTGTATTAACACTAAACAGAAAAGTTGCATTTGTCTAAAAAAGAAACAAATCTTCGTCAGAAGTAATTTCTGACACTTAAGACAAATATTACCGATTATCTATCAGTTTATTTTGTGAGTATATTCACTTACGTCTTTTCTTTAGTGAATATGCTTAAAGAGAGCTTATATTTTTTATTGATGTAACTTTTTGTATTCAAAGTTATGGCCGTTTATTTTTTGTCTGTGACTACTATTTGTATATTTCTAATGTGTTTTTTTGAGAGCAGGATTGCTCGAGAATTTAATTTTATAAGTACTATATTTTAAGCTATTGTTTTAAAAAAGAAAGACCTTCCCCTTCCCCCTAAAAAACATTCCGTACTTTTAAAAAATTGTATGTCATCGGCTAACATCTCTATTCTCAAAAAATTTTTATAGCATGAAACATATCTCTATTCTAAAGATTAAAGTTTATCCGTCGATTGTTAAAAATATCTCATGACAAAAATAAGCCGTAGATATAAGGTAATAACTAGATAAGTAGATGAAATTATTTTTTTAAATATCCTAAAGAAAAAATCCTAGTCTTGTAATTGTTCTGAGATAATTTGCATGCAGGGAAGATCCCATTCCATGTCCACGTCAAACTCTGGGGTGGGGAACGCTGGTGGTTCCTCAAATGCTTCAGCTGGTGGGGGTCACAACCCTACTGGTGCCTCTTCCACACCCTCAGTAACCGCAGAGAATCGTATGAACTTGGCTGCCCTGCAACAAAAAGACCCTTACATTACAGACATTGTTGACACTGCCAAGCAAGTAGCTCTTTACTTGTTCAGTGCAAAAGAAAATGAATGGGAACGAACATCCATTGAAGGCACACTCTTTGTTTACAGGCGATCTGCATCTCCTGACAATGGTTTCATGATCTTAAATCGACTTGGACCAAACAATCTGATTGAACCCATTACAAAGGACCTGGAATTTCAGCTCCATGACCCGTTTCTGCTTTATCGGACCGTCAAAGCAATTTACGGGATCTGGTTTTATGATAAAGATGAATGTGCTCGTGTTGGCCAGTTAATGAACAGCCTTGTCCAGTTAGCCATTACAAACCACCAGACGAAGACACAGATCAGCACTAGGCAGAGGCGTGCGTCAGAGAGCGATAGCATGGATGATCGAGGTTTGGATGTGCTAAATGATGCTGCTGCAGCAGCCGCAGCTGCGCCACATGGAGCAAATGCAATGGACCCATCTCGACCAGTCGGGATTATACAGCTTCTGTCCAAGGCCCAACATGAGTACAACAAATCTAAAGAGGTTAGAAGAAAACCAGAACCGGTTCTGATCATGGATAGACCTAGCAAACCTGATGCTAACTCTAGCTCACTGATTCGGCCAACCCCTCTATGTGGATCGGCTACACGACGATATGCAAACGGTGAAGGATTATTAGACGGCATTGCCAGTTTAAATCTTGGATCCGGTGCCACAGGGGGACATGAACAATCACAGATCTGCCTGGAGACGCTATTTCAGAATAACATTCAGTCCAAGCCTTCTAACATTTCAAATACCAGCCCTCTGCCAAACAGCCAAAGGTCTTACCCTAGTGGAGATAGCGGTGACTCTCAGTTGCCTGCAATTTTGAAACACTTGGGATCGACAGTCCCTATGGTGGAAGACATTGAGAGACAGCACCGTGGAGAGCTGATCATGTCCCAAGCATTGGCCAACACACCATTGCGGGATGCTACTAGAAACCAAGACTTACAGCAAAAGAACCTCTTGAGCTATTTTGATACCAGTCAACAACAGACACCGATTCCTCCACCTTCAGCTGCCAACATTTTGGGACAGGGTGCCAATATCCACCAGACATCCATTGGTACCACCCTGTCATCAGATCAGGTTTTAGCTATGACCCAGTCTCCTAAAACTGGGCCATTAAATGTTCACCAGGCAACAACGGACGGTCAGCGCTCATTGTTGTTATTGAATGATCCATCTGTATCGAATCTTTCCTCATTGACCAGATCTAATGCTGACAGAAATGGTAGACCTGATCTAATGACCAACCTCCTGCTTGGGGGACTGGAAAGTTCTGGCAGTAGCACAAGCCGAACACACGTCACTTCTCCAGGTCCTCAAAGCTTACTGACGCCAGCTGATTTAGAAAGCCTACACTCATCTAATGTCATGGGTGTTGGGACATCAGCTAGTGGGGCTACACTGACCTCTGATACTCTTCTGTCCCCCATGGCATTTATTTCACAACAGCAACGAACCACATCCCTGTCTCGGTCGTCCAACAATTCACTGGATGTTGCTGAAAGTGGAGCTGATGCCTCAGTGGCTGCCCTCACTAAAGAACAATTACAGCAGGCACTGATATACTTGTTGAAGAATGACCCTCCTTTTTTGGCAAGGATTCACGAGGCCTACCTTCTGAGTTTGAATGCTGAAATCTCCAATTCTTGAGACTTGACTTCTGTGATGGCATCATCCAGTGTTGATATTATTTTTCTTTTTGGTTAATTTAAAAAAAAAATTGTTTCAAATTATGAATGCACTTTCTTTAAAACAAACCTTCAATAGAATTAAGTCATTTTTAGGTTGTGTAAATTTGAAATCAAAAACCTGCAGGAATATTTTTAAGTACAGAAAGATGCAAGTTTACTTAATCTTCCCACTGCAAATCATATCCATCATAGAATATTTTTTTATGGGTTAACTTCTTGCCTACAAACAAGATCAATGTTTCTCAAACTTTTTACCCTTGTGGAATCCTTGAAATAGTTTTCGTGTCTCAAGGAACCTCTGGTGGGGCGTTCCTATGGCATAGTGGCTAACATGCTGAACTGCAACATCATAGTGAGTTCAAACTCCAATTGTGCATTTATATTCACTTTTGGACTAATACCCTTGAGAAAGACATGAACTCCTTTATCCCCTATCGCTATGGATTGAATAGTACCACTAATGTTCTTCTACAAGGATAGTTTTGACATTAAATAACCCACATAGGTTGATATGCCATTAAACAAAGAATAATCATAATCAAGGAACCCCTGCATAAAAATTATTATATACCATTATTGATATCTCTTTTATATTTTTATTGTAGTTCACATGGTAAACATGATTTTTTTTTTTTTTCAAATAACTGGTTTAAAAAAAAAGAAACATTTTCCAACAATATGCTGTACATGTATAGTAAAATTACGAATATAAAATTAAACAAAAATTTCCCCAAAATACATTAGCCTATTTATTACTGTTTCTTGCAGAACCCCTGGGTTCGAGGGTACACCAGTTGAGAAACACTACTAGATGCACAGGTGTTAAATGTTCATTTGCTATTTGCAGATAGAAAACCTTATGGCATCTTCATCAAGCCAGTACAATACAAACAACATGATATTTTAAATCATAGATAATATGGTGATTATATCATCAAGCACAGGTACAGCAGGCCTCTTTACCACATATGTTTTTCACCAATGTGAGATTGGTTGGTGAAATTAAAGATATTGTCAGATGTATTAGAATGAGTTTAAATGCTAATCTGCTGGGTTTTTTTTGTTTTTTTTTTTGTTTTTTAATTTACTATTTCTGTCCCATAATAGTGGTTACATTTGTGTATACTAAATGTAACAACTACCATAATTATTTGTCTATAATACACACCTCTTAGTGTTATAATATTGTGAAAAAAAAGGAAGAAATTTTTGTGTATAATATGTACCAACTTTTTAGAATTTGCAGCATTTAAATTTAGCATTTGCTCAACATTTTATCAGTTTATACTGACTAAAAACAAGAATTTGTGTTGTTCACATTATGTCTTAAAACATAAAATCCATACAGTATTCAGAGCTAAAACACAGACATATTCACATAATGATATAACAAGTTATGATGAAAATAAGTCCACTTTAACTGACACAAAATTATAAACAAACACATATTCCAATGGATATTTCTCTGTAATTGTATAAAACACATTAATTTGGACTATGGATATAACTTTTGGTCATACCGTCCTGAATATAGTGAGGCATGTGACCAGAAAAAAGTGAATTATATAAATCTCATATATAATACACACCCCTAACTTTGTACTGAAAAATCTGGTAAAATAGTGTCTTATACACAAATGATTATATTATGGGACAAATTTTTTTGTTTTATTTAATGTTTATTATCTTTGAGGAAAAAATCAGGGTAGATTATGTATATATGATCATTTTGCCATAGTTTAACCCCTTTGCAGGCAGATAATTTTTTAATTGTTGTAGAGTGAGCAAATTATTTTTGAAAATGTGCAAAGGAGAGGGTATATTCAAACAAGTGAATTAATCATATAAAAAAAAACCCAAATAAAACATGATAATTTGATCAGCTCTTGTCTGTATTATATGATGTAATGATATGCAAATCACAGGAATTCCTCAGCAAAATATGCAGTGAGGCCGCCGAGTGATGTTTCTTGACATTAACATTGAATTGGTTTCTGAGCAACCTTATGTTGACCTACTACAAAAATGCTATTCTACTTGAACACCATTAGTGACAGAAATGTCATTTTGTTGCCAACAAAAATGTTGCTCTGCCTGCAAAAGGGTTAATATTACCGGTTTTTGTTTTGTTTTTTTTTTTTTGTTCTAGGCAACACTTGGAACTTCCACAAATTATTTACCATGAGAGTGAAAAAAAAAACTGTTGATGCTATACAAAGTTTTAAATACAAAATATTCATGATATGAAACCAAGTAAAAAAAAAATTTTTTTAAAAAATGCAATTTTTATTTTCAGTATTCAGCTATCTTAAATATTTTTTTGCCTCAGGTTTTTTTTTTGTTCTTTGCTGCCACACGCTTCGATTATTCTTATTCACAGTCTGTTTCTTTTTTTTTCTTGTTTCAACAAAAAAAATTTTTGTGCAGTAAGTTTTTATTTTTATTTTGTTTCATTCATTCATTTTTATTTTTTTTTATTTTTATTTTTTTAATTTTTTTTTAGTAAACTTGGTTCCTGCATTGGGAGGGGGGGGTCATTTTTTTATTTTTGACATTTTAGCAGCTGTGATAAAAAACAAAGTTGGGTGTTATAGGCAAAAAATAAAAAAAGATGAAAGCCAGAGTATTTGTATAGGTACACAAACAAAACATTAGTTAAAAAACAGTTGAATAAAAAAAATTTGGAGTTTTTTTTTTGTTTTTTTTTAATTGTGCTTTATGTAAATTTTGATTAAGCAAAATTTTATGCATAAAGTGTTTTAAAAAAACAGACAAAAACTGTGTAGTCTTTATTTATTTATTTTCATGTTTTTCTTGATATATACACCAAAGGTTATCCCAAAATTCACAGAGGTATTTACTCAATGCCTCCTTCACAAGCAGGATGTAATACAAGGTCAATTTTTAACTGGAGTTAAACTGGGTTGGATTTTGAATTTTTCTTCTTCTCGACTGGTTACCTAACTAAAGTTTAAGAATCCAGTCTGCTCTGCTATTTACCGAGGGAAAAGAAATAGATTTATGCCTTCCCCGAGGGCATTAGTGTGAGGTGAAATGGAAACAGTTATGTCCTCAATTTGAAATTCTTGCAACAATGAAAAAACATAGTCATTTTTAATTTTGAAATCTTTAATCTGCGGACACAGTTTCTGCATTTATATATATCTGTGTGTGTGTGTGTGTATATATATATATATATATATATATATATATATATACAGTGTATCACAAAAGTGAGTACATCCCTCATATTTCTGCAGATATTTAAGTATATCTCTTCTTGGAACAACACTGACAAAATGACACTTTGACACAATGAAAAGTAGTCTGTGTGCAGCTTATATAACAGAGTTAATTTATTTTCCCCTCAAAATAACTCAAAATATAACCATTAAAAGCTAAACCACTGCCAACAAAAGTGAGTACACCCCAAAGAAACTACATCCCTAAATGTCCAAATTGAGTACTGCTTGTCATTTTCCCTCCAAAGTATCATGTAACTCATTAGTGTTACTAGGCCCATGTGTGCATAGGGAGCAGGTGTGTTCAAATTTGTAGTGCAGCTCTCATACTCTCTCATACTGGTCAGTGAAAGTTCCAACATGGCACCACATGGCAAAGAACTCTCTGAGGATCTTAAAAGACATGTTGTTGCGCTACATGAAGATGGCCAAGGCTACAAGAAGATTGCCAACACCTTGAAACTGAGCTGCAGCACAGTGGCTAAGATCATCCAGCGTTTTAAAAGTGCAGGGTCCACTCAGAATAGGCCTCGGGTAGGTCGTCCAAAGAAGCTAAGCGCACATGCTGAGCATTACATCCAAATGCTTTCTTTGAAAGATCGGCGTAGGATTGCTGTCAGCATTGCTGCAGAGATTGAAGATGTGGAGGGGTCAGCCTGTTAGTGCTCAGACCATACGCCGCACTCTACATCAAATTGGTGTGCATGGCTGTCACCCCAGGAGGAAGACTCTTCTGAAGACGATGCATAAGAAAGCCTCCAAACAGTTTGCTGAAGACATGTCAACAAAGCACATGGATTACTGGAACCATGTCCTATGGTCTGATGAGACGAAGATTAATTTGTTTGGTTCCGATGGCTTCAAGCATGTGTGGCAGCGACCAGGAGAGGAGTACAAAGATAAGTGTGTCATGCCTACAGTCAAGCATGGTGGTGGGAATGTCATGGTCTAAGGCTGCATGAGTGCTGCAGGTGTTATAGAGTTATATTTCATTGAGGGAAACATGAACTCCAACATGTACTGTGAAATACTACAGCAGAGCATGATCCCCTCCCTACAGAAACTGGGTCACAGGGCAGTGTTCCAGCATGACAATGACTCCAAACACACCTCCAAGATGACCATTGCTTTACTGAAGTGGCTGAGGGTAAAGCTGGCCAAGCATGTCTCCTGACTTGAACCTAATAGAACATATTTGGGGGATCCTCAAGCGGAAGGTGGAGGTGTGCAAAGTCTCAAATATCTGCCAACTCTGTGACGTCGTCATGGAGGAGTGGAAGAGCATTCCAGTGGCTACCTGTGAAGCTCTGGTAATCTCCATGCCCACGAGAGTAAAGGCAGTTCTGGATAATGATGGTGGCCACACAAAATATTGACAGTTGACATTGCGTATGTTAATATTGACAACTTTCCCTAAGGTGTGTACTCACTTTTGTTGGCAGGGGTTTAGCTTTTGATGGTTATATTTTGAGGGGCAAATAAATTGTCAGTGTTGACCCAAGAAGAGATATACTTAAATATTTGCAGAAATGTGAGGGGTGTACTCACTTTTGTGATACACTGTATATATATATATATATATATATATATATATATATATATATATATATATATGTACGTATATTTAGATGTGTGTATGTATATATTAGTTGTCTAAATTTCTATGTAATATATGTATATGTATATATACGAGGAGCATACGATAAGTTTCCAGACTTTTTTCATGTGAGCATTTAAAATCTTCATAGACTCTGGAAAATTCAGTGTGTTATTGCTATACACCTTATGAGATGATTGACCAATTTTTATGATTTCAGCTTCAAATGAACAGCTACAGCAGCAATTGGAATACACCCTACTAAAGCCTGATGTTCACAGCTAGTGAATTTCAAAAATGCAATCTGGACGTGAGGACACATTAGAAGAATGATATGCAATAAAATTCTATTTTAAACTTGGAAAAAATGCCACAGAAATGTATGGAATGCTTCAGCCTGCTTTTCAACTATCTTGCATGAATCGAGCATCAGTTTTTGACTGGCATAAGAGATTCAAGGAACGCAGGGAGTCTGGGAGGGATGATGAGAGGTGTGGGAGGAGTAAGGAAGTCAATAAACCACAGTTGATTAGCCAAAAGGTTAGGGTTAGGTTTATTATGTTGAGGTTTTAAGATAGTTCAGTAGGAGATTCCGTCGGAAGAAGCCAACATTCTTCAAATTGTGTCAGTGGCATTTTCACCTGGAAAATACACCAGTCCACAACTCCGTACTTGTCACAGACTATTTGACCTAGATGGGCATCAAGACAGTTCCTCAGCCTCCCTATATTGCAGACCTTGCTGCCTGTGACTTTTGGTTATTCCCTAAGCCCAGGAGCTGTCGTTATGAGACAATTGAGTAGATGAAAGAGGCTGTGATGAAGGTCATTGACACGCTCACACAAGAGGACTTCCATGGGGCCTTCCAGAAGTTGGTGGAACAGTACAAATGCATTGCAGCCAGAGG
>CAUZXS010003355.1:0-18458 GCA_963585895.1 Sepioteuthis lessoniana
AATGTTTTTGACAATTAAAACTGTGTACTCATGCTAAACTGAAGTTTTTGAAATAGAACTATTTGCATAAAAATGGATTCGGTGTTAAATAACCTACAATGGTTGATATGCCATAAAACCCAAACAAACTATATTTTTGAGTTTGAATTCTTAAGTGGGGGAGTGAGACAAGTTCCCATGGTGTAGTGGCTAATGTACTGGACGACAGTATCATAGTAAGCAAGTTTGAACTCCAGTTGTACCATTACATTCATTTTTGTACTAATACCATTAGGAAAGTTGCCCAGTTGGCTAGGGCAGTAGAATACACCAACTGAACCTCTGCAGAGAGGCAAGTATCCTGGATATGACACTAAACAATCTGATGGTGAGGTTCCAGTAATGCTGGAGCTTTGGGAAATGCAGAGCACCCCTTCATTGCTATCACTCCCAGGTCCACTTTGGCCCGGGGTGGTAGCACCTGACACGGTCCTATCTGTAGGTCAAATAGAATTAAACTGTGTACTTATGCTGAAGTGAACTGCTTGAAGTAGAACTGTTTTGACACGTAAACTGTGATCTTATGCTAAACTGAATTGTTTGAAATGGAACTATTTTTGTATGCTAAACTGAATTTTTTGAATTGGAACTGTTTTTGACACTGAAACTGTACTTACTCTAAACGGAACTGTTTGAAATGGAACTGTTTTGACATTTAACTGTGTGTAAACAAAATCTAAACTTATTCTAAACTGAATGGTTCGAATTAGAACTATTTGACTAAACTGAATATCTTGAAATAGAAATGTTTTTGACAATTAAACTGTGTACTCATGCTAAACTGAATTATTTGAAATAGAACTGATTATTTTTATGAAAATGGATTTGGCATTAAATAACCTAAAAAAGTTGATATGCCATAAAATCCAAACAACCAACCAACAACCATTGGGAAAGGTCAGAACACCCCTGTCCTCCCACTTTTGGGTTAAATTACATCACTACTGTTCTTCTAAAAGGATATCTTTGGCATTAAATAATCCATGAAGGTTGATATGCCATTAAACAAAGAAACTAAATTAGATAACCCAGGGAGGTTGATATGCCATGAGATAAACCAAAATCTGAACTCTATAGTCAATTGGATCATCTCTACTTTAGAATTTAGTGTTCATTTTTGTTTGAGAGGATCATGAAATACAATTAAAAAAGGAAAAAAAGGATAGTATATTAATGAATAGCAAAACTGAAGCAGTCACATTGCTTCTGAATGTTTATCTTTAGAGTTTTATTATTAGTATGATAGTTGTAGTTCATAATACCTCCATGAGTGTGTGTGTGTTGACTGAATTACTGTAAAATTTGGCTTTTATTTATATCCTATCAGTAGGTTTACGAGAAGGTCAGGTTAAATGTCTTTTGCTTACTGTCATAGACTTGATAATATTTTTCTTCGTCATATTTTCTGTTTGTTTGCATCTTAATTCATACAGTAATTTCTTTGATTACTTTTCTTTGTATAAATACTGTGATCTTATTTTTGTGCACAGTTTTTGGATTGACTGTTGAGATGAATGTATCTCTAGAACAAATACATTAAAATTTGTGATCTATACTGGCTTCTAAAATGGTCTTAATGATAAGAAAATATCAACCAATTTGAGGATTGATTGTTTCACATTGTCTTGCTGCTTAAAATAAAATATATTCCATAATTAAAAAAGAATAAAATTTTTTAACAGATTAAATAAAGACTCATATAAATAGTGTGTATGTGTATATGTATTCTTACTAAGAAATTGTATATTCAATATCTCTGGATTTCTAAAATTATTTTGGGTTTTCATCCTGAAAATATTTTGCAGCAAGTCAAATATTGTCATCTGTGAAGTATCTCAAAATTTAAAAACTAGCGTGAATGCATTGATGGGTTAATAAGTAGAAAAATTACAACTTTTCAAGTCTATTTTTTGTGCAAAAATCAATACTTTTTTTAAGTAAGGAAATCAGTTGAGATCCCATAAATACATATATATATTTTTTCATTAGTTTAAAACAAATATAATTAACATTTGTTCAAAAACTAAGACAGCATTACCAATAATAGCGAATGAAATAGTGCTTAATACAAAAATGTTTTAGAGCCAATATAACAATATCATTAAAAAGAAAATCACCTCACTCACAATTTTTGAATTTTACAATTTCTTGGTCATCAGGTAAGTGTTGATGATATATTTATTTATATATAGATCATTATCAACTCATACTGACAGCACGGATTTCCATTACTCTCTCTCTCACTATCTGTTCCTATCATCCATTGCTCCTGGCAGTTCTTGCCCAGTTGGCTGGAGCTGTAGAATATACCAACTGCATCTCTGCAGAGATATAAGACTCTGCCCAACAAGTGTCCTGGAAATGACGTGAAACAATCTGATGATGAGGTTCTAGTAATGCTGGAGTTTTGGAGAATGCGGAGTACTTCTTCATTGCTATCACTCCCAGGTCCACTCAGGCCCAGAGTGGTAGCACTTGATAGGGTCCTATCTATGGGTCAAATAGAACTGTTTTTGGCATTGAAACTGTGTACTTATGCTAAACTAAATTGTTAGAAATAGAACTGTTTTTGACATTGAAACTGCATACTTATGCTAAACTGAATAATTTGAAATAGAACTGTTTTTAAATAGAACTAAACTATGTACTTATTCTAAACTGAATTGTTTGAAATAGAACTGTTTTGAGATTTAACTGTTTGTAAACAAAAAAACTATAATCATACCAAACTCAATTGTTTGAAATTTAATTCGGCGTTAAATGACCCAAAAAGGGTTGATACACCGTAAAACAACCAACCAATCCTGGAAGGTCCTCTAGACTGCATCTAGTGTTCACACAGAGTTGATGTATGTAAATCTTTGTCAGTTATTATTATAATTAATAATTTTCATCTTTCTGATTCTAGGTGATGTTTTTTTGTTTTTTTAATCAATTATTGTTGTTCCTTCTGTCTTAAAAGTGACAACTTGAATGTTTTGATAAAAAACACCAAAAAACTAGCATCAGAAAGCTGAAAGATATTAGGAGTCAAAATTATCAATAATGATGATAATTGACTAAGTGGAAGATGAAGGATATACTTGCCAAAATTATTAAAGATGATAATGACTGAGAAAGCAAGTAAAGAAAAAAAAGCCTCGTTTTTCATTTTCGTATGGTTTATTGTAGGATTAACTACTTCTAGATACTTATATATTAATACTATTATGACTACCTACTAACCTTCATCTTCAAGATTTCTCACACCAAGTGGGAAGGAATAGAAAAACTAAGCTAAGTGAAAACTAATTTATCAATGCTTTTATTACTTATATCAGCTAGTAAACTGTATTACAAAATTCTTAGCACATCAGCTCTATCTGTGACAAATCTGTCATGGCGCCTATCTTAACTTAGCCCGATTGACTAAGGCTGTAGAATACGTTGACTGCATCTCGGCAGAGGAGTGAGACACCCCCCCGAATGTTTTGGATATGTCACTCAACCATCTGATACTGCTGAGGTTCCTGTCCTGAAGCTTTGGGGAATATAGAGCCTTTACTTACAGGTCCACTCTGACCTGGAGTATTAATACCTGTTAGGATCCCATTTGTGAGTCAAATAAAAATATTTAATGATTTTCTCTACTTGAAACCATTTAACTGTGTGCAAAGAAATGACTGATGCTAAACTGGATTAATTTGCATTATGTATCAATACTTGGAACCATTCAACTGTGTGCAAATAAATGAACAATGTTGAATAGAATTATTAGTGTTAGATAGCAATACTTGAAACCATTTAGTATCCTGGATGTGACATTAAACTGCATTTGATGATGAGGCTTAAGTCTTGGAGTTTGGGGAATGTAGAGTGCCCTTTCATTGCCATTACTCCCAGGTCTTCTCTGACCTGATGTGGTAGTACCTGTTAGGATCCCATCTATGGGTCAGATAGAACTGTTCAATCTTATACTAGGGATTATTATTAATATTAAATATAATTATTTTTGTTAAATAGCAATGCTTAAAACAGTTTAACAGTGTGCAAACAAATGATTAGTATTAAATTGAATAGGAATACTTGATCAATAGAAGTACTAATGTTAGATAGGAATACTTGAAACCATTTAAATGTATGCAAACAAATAAGCTCTAATTTGTTGAGAAATAATGTTACCTACAAATCATTTACTTAAAAATCATATATATATATATATATATATATATATATATATAGGATTTGGCAATAAGTAACCATCAAGGGATGATATGCCATTAAACTAAATAACCTAATCTAACAGAAGCTTAATGGCTTTCAAAAGTGAGAGGCCAATCAAGGAATTGCCATGATTTCTCTTTTTGGAAAGTTGGTATTTCTGATTATTGATCCATGGGATTTTACATTTTAAAAATTCAAAGAACTTTTCAACATTGGTTGATTTTAGATTTTTGCAATGTTATTTTTCTGTCATGAAAATTTATTATCAGTTTGGTTCTAATTCTTGTTATTGTGCTTTTTACAGGAACGGATGCACAGACGATTCGATCTTATGAGATAGAAAGTAAAAAGTCCCTGTCATATTTGCTCATACCAAAACTGGATGGTTTGGACATCCATACTTTTACAATTGACATCCATGTGTATGCAGCAAGTATTGACAATTCTTTTGATCCTAGCAATCTCCTTCAATACAGTAGCATTCCAGAAGGCAAAGACGACGTCAAAGCTATTTTGTTCTTTTGTAATGAACCATATTGTCCACCGGAAATTGGTTATACGTTACTGCAACATTACCGTGATTCAATTGTGGCAGGAGGTTATGTTGACAATCTTATTTTACCACAAAACTGCTGTAATGATCCAAGAGGGTGAGTTTCTCTTTCTCTCTTTTTGGCTAGGGTTGGAGTTAAAGGTCATTAGGATTTTAAAAAATTTGTTAAAGTTTATAAATATTCTTTGTTTATTGTTTTTTTTTTTTTTTTTTTTTTTTTTTTTTTTATAAAAAGTATTTTTTCCAGACGATTAGATTTCTTATCTTAAAGGAATGGAAATGTTTTTTGAGATCACTAACTTAGTGAAACATTTAGACTGTCAGAAAATAAAATTGAAACACCGAGAGTACCAATGGTGATTTTGATTTTGGTACAGTATGTTCTTGGTAATGGGCTAGTAGATTTTCTGATAAAATGTTCAGTCTTCAATGTGGAAAAATGTATTGCAGAATGTTATTTGCCTTCTTTATGATTATTTGTATTAGTATAAGCTTGTGTTATTGCCCAAGAAGGATGGCCCAGCGGTTAGAGTGTTCGCCAATGGCCCGGGAGATCTGGGTTCAATCCCAGGTCGAGTCATACCAAAGACTTTAAAAATGGAACTTGATACCACCTTGCTTAACACTCAGCATTATAAGGTACGGTTCAAGGGTAAAGTGAAGCAATCCAGGGAATGGGGTAGCGCCCTCCCCTACACCTTGGTGTAGTAGCTATCGAAAAGGGAGCCTTAACTTTACTTACCTGTACATTTAATCAACGGCCCGGGAGACCTGGTTTCAATCCCAGGTCAAGTCATACCAAAGACTCAAAAAATGGTATGTGATGCTACCTTGCTTAACACTCAGCATTATAAGGTAAAGATCAAGGGTAAAGTGGAGCAAACCAGGGAAAGGAGTAGTGCTCTCCCCTACACCTTGGTGTAGTAGCTATCGAAAAGGGAGCCTTCGGGTCATCTCGACTATGGTCGCTAACTTTATTTTACTACTTATACTTGAAGTGCTATATATAACATCTTTCAAACCCAGTCTCTGCAAACCGAAAGAATTTAAATACAACCTTCAACTATGCACTGGTTCTTGCTTGCCTCCATTTGAACCAGAGTAATTTATACAGGGTTTTCCTTTTTCCTCCTTCAAGGAGTTTTCTTTTTTTTTCTCTCCCCATCAAATGGTTGATTCTCTACATTCACTATTGTCTGAATTGCGGCTTCATAATTTGTATCATTTAGAGTATTTGAACCATTGTCCTCATCTTTATTGTTATATACACAATATTTCAGCCGATATGTTCTTCGGGAACCTTTGCAGAATTTCAAACTAACCCCTTTATTTAATCCATGGGGAGTAGATTGTTCTAATTCTATTAACGATGACCGAGTATAAGTGTTTATTCTACATTAAGTATTTCTTGTTTTTGTCTGTTGTCAGGATTGATCCTGTATTGTGTATATAATGGTAAAAATGAGGACAATAGTCTGAATACTCTAAATAGTATGGAGGTATGCAGATGGCATAAATAGATGGAGGTATGCAGATGGCATAAATAGATGGAGGTATGCAATTCAAAGTCAAATTCTGGATGAGGCTGTTCACATTTCATATGGGTTAATAAGTAGGGTAGACTGAACTCTCTAACTGTGACAAGGGCAACTGGTCTAGGAGAAAAATGAATTCAGATTGCTTATTAGCATGGCAGGGTAACTTGCTCCAGTAGAGCTGGAGTACCATAAGGCAGTCTAATGTTGTATTCAACTTTGTTTTGGCAACCCCTGCTGTGTGACACTAATGCTAAATTCTGTAGCATTTATACTCTCTTCAATAGACATTGGTGTCATGAAGAGGGGAAACCTGTTGTATGGACAATTGCTATTCTTTTATACAACCTTGCCCAGGCCTGTGTGGTGATCCAAGTGCATATTAAATAACAGATTATTTATTGCAGTTAGTGTAGTTTGTTTAAAACAGTGTCAATAAGATTGTTGGATGTCATATAATTTGAGTGATGTATAGTGAACCTGAGATTATTTGAATGGTTGGTTTTCATTGGACACAAAAAGGCCTTGTGATCTTATGATCCTAGAAAATTTAGGAAATAGAAGTAAGATACTGTCCAGCCCAGTTGGCTGGGGCTGTAGAAAACACTGACTGCATCTTTGCCAAAGAGTAACCCTCCTCCTTCCAATGAGTGTCCTGGATATGACATTAAATCATTTAATTAGGCTTTGGTACTGGAGCTTTGGAGGAGTGTGGAGTACATCTTCATAGCCATTGCTTTCAGGTCCACTCTGGCCTGGAATGTTAGTGCTTGTTAAAGTCCTATCTATGGGTCAAAAAGAGCTGTTTAACCATTAACTGTGTGCAGACAAATGGTTGATATTAAATTGAACTGTTAGTGTTTGATGGCAATACTTTAAACCATTTAACTGTGTGCCAATAAATGCTTAATATCAAATAAGAATTATTTGTGTTAGATAGGAATACTTGAAACCATTTAACTGTGTGCAAACAAGTGAGCTCAGGGTTGTTTAAAATATTACCTACAAACTATTTATTTACAAATCATATATTTGAGATATATATATATATATACAGGATTTGGCATTAAGTAACCTACTAAGGTTGATAAGCCATAAAACTCAACCAACTTTAGATATTGTCAGTTAGTGATGAGAGTGGTAAGGTTTTCACCCTGCTCTAATCACTGATTCCCTTTGGGTTGCAAATTGGTGATTTGAAGTCATTGTAAATAAAAATATGTGCAAGTCTATTCATCCAAACACATGAACTGAAAGCAGTTGAGGCCGCAACAATGAATAGGTACTACAAGCCGGACGACAGGAAAAAGATGATAATAGTGAACAAGAGCACACATACAGATACAACATGCCAACAACTGAAAAATGAAGTAAGGAGATGGGCACCAGTCGATCATCCAATTAAGAGCTATGTAAGATGCAGATCCAAAGTGTTGCAAAACTGATGGATGATGTAACAACCTTGGGTACATTTAAACACACATTCAGGCAGCTAAAATTTTATTTTCCATCTGTGTATTTACTCTGAAATTTATTTTTAATATTAGTTTAAATTTAATTTTTTTTTGTTTTGTGTTTTGATATTTAGACTAATAATTATATTACATTTGTTATTAGTATTAAAAAAATTCCCCAATTCTTGGATTTTTGTTAGATTTAGGTGACTTCTTTTTTATACAAACCATGTTTTTTTTTTTTTTTGACTACTGGTTACTGTATGGAAGGGCAGAAGTGTTTTAACACTTTTTTTTCTTTTGCCGTTATTGCTTACACTGTTGTTGGTTCTTACCACCATGTGAAACTAGTTGATTCTTTTCTTTTTTTTTTCCTTCCTACATTTTCATGGTCAAAGACATATAATAGTCCTGATGAATACATAAATAATTGTACTCTATCAATTGGGCTATGTGTAATCATCGACTTCTTTGATCAGACTACATTATTGTAGATATTAGAATTTATCTATAGTAATATCTTGATTACTACTGTACATATTATGTTTTTTATACCTCTATAAATATCTATGCTTTTGACTTTCTTCTCACATTAACCTTAAAAAAAAATCTTGTCATAGAACATATACACTATCTATACAATATCTATATACAGATCAAATTCTGTTTAGTAATTCATCTGATAGTTCCTAAAAATGCACTCTTAAATATTTTTCTTACCATTTTTTTCTCAAACCATCTAATTTAATCTTAAGTTTTTTTTTATGTCATTGCTGTTTTTTATCTGATTAGACAATTTTTTCCAAAAAATAATATCCTACTAGCAAATAAATCCAATTGGTTTGTAGACTTAGGTTTTGAAAGATGTTCCTAAAAAATGCAGTACAAACTAAAATTAGTTTAGTCGGCTGTGGCTGTAGAATATGCTGACTGCATCTTTGCAGAGTAGTAAGACCCTCCCCTCCCAACAAGCATCCTGGATATGACACTAAACCATCTGATGGTGAGGATCTAATTCTGATGCTTTGGGGAATGTGTAGTACTCATTAATTGGCATTACTCCCTGGTCCACTTTAAATTGGAATGGTAGTACTTGTTAGGGTTCCATCTGTGGTTCAAATAGAACTACTTAACCTTTTAACTGTGTACAAACAAATGTCTTGTTGAATTTTTAGTGTTAGATAGCAATACTTGAACCCATTTAATCATGTGCAAACAAATGAGCTCTGGCTTGTTTAAAATGTTACCTACAAACTATTCACTTACAATTTGTATATATTTTATATGTGGAAAACAGGGTTTGGCATTAAATGACCTACAAGGGTTGATATGCCATAAACTCTTACCAACCAACCAACCAAAATGGCACTGGATCATTATCAGTCATTAAAGCTTGCTTAAGTGCACAAAATTGACTATATCTGATTTTCCATAAATGTTGGGAATTTTTCCTACTTTCTGATTCTATCAATTTTAGTCATCTCAATGAAACTCTTGGGTGGTCTTTCCCATTTTTTTTCCTTTGTTTCAGTTCCCATAGAATTGTTTCCTGTGTGATTTCATAATTACTTTGGTGGCAGTCAGCTGCAAATTGCATTTTCCATGCTCTGATGATGTTCAACGTAGGTGATAAGTTGCTTAAGATGCTACTGCTATGAGACGTGCAGCTTTAAGGAGTCAGGTGTCATTTGTTCTCTTTGAAAGTGTGTCCACCATTGTCCAGCTCTCTGGACCATTAAATAATAGGCTTTCAATTGCAGCTTTGAAGGAGTTGATTTTGAGTTCTCTGCATAGATAGCTTTGCTATATATTATTTAATTTTGAACGAGCTACTTCTGCTGCTCATGTTTTTTAGAGTAACTTTCTACCATGTTGATAATTCCTTTGATAATTTGTTTTTCTTTCTCATTACTTATAAGAAGCTGAAGCATTAAATAAAAACAAAAGAGCCTGAAAATTCAGATTCATCATATTTAATGGCCTGTAAGGTTTCCCATCCTTATTTATATTTAATATATATTTACCTGACCCCTTTGCACAATCAAGATGTGATGCAAGGTTATTTTTAAGTGGACTTTAACAGGTTTATATTCAGTTTTTTTTCTCTAGACAGGTTACCATATCACAGTTAAAGAGCACAGTCTACTCTACTATTTACTTATAGCTGGAGGGAGAATAGTTGGATTCATACTTTTCTCTAGAGTATTAGCACTATGTTAAATGCAAACAGCCTCTTCCAGGATTTGAACTTGGATTGCTGTGCTTGTTTAACAATAACTATTACACCATAGTGGAGGTGCCCGTGGTGTAATGGTTATCGTCGCAGGAAATGGACACGGCAATACGAGTTCAAATCCTGGACGAGACTGATAGCATTTCACATTGCACTAATACCCTTGGGAAAGGTATGAATCCAGTTATTCACCCTCCAGCTATGGGTAAATAGGACAGACTAGGTTCTTCAGCCTTGGTGAGGCAACTAGTCTAGGAGAAGGAAAACTCTGAATTGAAACCTGTTAAACTCCACTTAAAAATTGACCTTGTGTCATATCCTGCCCAAGCGGAAGGGTTGGGTAAATATGATAACTATTACACCATGAATGCCTCAATATATATATATATATATATATATATATATATATATATATATATAATATTGAATTATTCTAAAATTTGGTTAGCTACAAGTCCTGGGAGGACATAGAATATAAGTAAATGTTAACTTACCAAATATCTCAACTTTGCATAAAAGACTTCAGAGATGTTTATTTGAAATTGTTCAAAAGGTGTCTTGATAATGGCTGTTTCTTTATTTATAAACATCAGACAGGAAGAGGATGGGGGTCCACAATTTCTTTTGGCACAATCGTGGATCAGTTGATAATTGAGCTGGGGATGTTGGGAATCTTCAAATTGCTTTGCTGTACTTGTTAACCTTTTTTCTTCAGTTGTCTCTGTCAGAGGATAGATTCAGTAACCTACATTCCTGCCTAAGACAGTTGTTGCTTCATTTTGTCCTTTTTCTACATTTTTCTTACTTTCTGGGGAGTTCTTTCTAGAAAATTCTGGAAATAGTCATATATCATAAAATGCAGTGTATTTAGATAAACTTGGATTGATTCATCTCATAAAGATATTTTCAAAATACATTGTCTGATGTGTTTAAATAATGCAGTACTACCTGGCAAAAATTATGAAATTAGCACACTTGAAAGATGTTCACTTTAGTTTTAGAAATGATAGTTCATGAGAAGGCTCTATGGTAGGCCATCCTTCTAAAATGATCTATTAACTGACATATGGGTAAATTGGAATCACTTTGATAAAGTAAGTAAGTAAAGTTGGCAACCGTAGTCGAGGGCGACCAGAAGGCTCCCTTTTCAATAGCTACTACACCAAGGTGTAGGGGAGGATGCTACTCTTATTCTCTGGATTGCTCCACTTTACCCTTGATACGTACCTTATATTGCTGAGTGTTAAGCAAGGAGGTATCAAGTACCATTTTTTTAAGTCTTTGGTATAGCGTGACCTGGGATTGAACCCAGATCTCCTGGACCATTGGTGAACACTTTTACTTTGATAAAGAATATTACTTTAAATTATGAAATCTATGCTTGTGAGAATTAAGGCTGTCATAAAAGCTTGAGAAGAGGAAACTAAGTATTAATTTAAATTTTTTTGTGAATGGATTCCATGATTATTTCCTCAATATTGGGTTATTTCATAATACTTTCCTCTACATGATACCATTAATTTAAAGGATTTATTTAAAGAAAAAAACGGGCCATTGACCTAATAAATAGAGTGTTCACCAATGGTCCGGGAGACTGACGTTCAATCCCAGGTTGAGTCATACCAAAGACTCAAAAAATGGTACTTGATACCTCCTTGCTTAAGACTCAGCAATATAAGGTACGTATCAAGGGTAAAGTGGAGCAACCACAAATCTCAATAATAGAAACTGAAAATAAATTTGAACTGATTAAAATAGAGAAACCCTAAATACCCCAAAAGCCTCAAAATCAGGTCGAAAAGCCTAGAAACTATTGAAATCTCTGAATTCAGCCAAATGAAAAAGCAAAACACTAAAACCAAAATTACACCTAAACAAAATAAATATCAAACACACAAAGATTAAAAAAGCATGACCCACGAAATAATTCAATGGAACTGCTGTAGCTTCAAAGCAAATTATGACAAGCCACTTCAACCCTACCACTATATGTCTCCAAGAAAACTTCAAAAAGCATAGTGACAAACTAAACACAAAAACCTTTGAACAATATGACTACATACATGATACTGAACAAAGAGCTTCAGATGGAGTATCAATCCTAATTAGGAAAGATATCCCCCAAAATAAAATCAATATCAACACTCACTTGCAAGCAATTGCAGTCTCAGCAACCTTATATGAATTCGTAACCATCTGCTCACTATATATTCCACCTCAAAACCCCAGAAATGAAAATGAATTAAACAATCTAATAGAACAGCTTCCTAAACCATTTATTTTGATGGGAGAGTTTAATAGCCACAATATATGGAAAAGTAAAATGACAAAAAAAAGAGCCCAGGTCTTAGAAAAAATCATCAATAGCAATAGTTTATGCCTCAACAATCAAAACTCTCAGACCCACCTTAACCCATCTTCAGGTTCATTTTCTGCCTAAGACCTAACCCTCAGTGACCCATCAATCTTTATGGATTATAACTGGAGAGTATACAAAGATCTCTGTGTCAGTGACCACTACCCAATAATAATGGAAAACTCCACAATAAAAAAATTCAGAACCACAAATAAAACCCCCATGATGGAATTTCAAAAGAGCAAACTGGAAATCCTACAAAGAACTCTGCCTTACCACACTAATCCCAGAATTAAATGCAAAGCAAGAAGAACCCATGATATGTTTTACCAAGACTCCAAAAACATAAGAGAATGTCAAGCAACTCTCAAGAAATTCAAGACAAACCCCTCATCAGAAAATCTAAACAAATACAAACAACAAAGGGAAAAACCCTATGTATCATCAAAGAAGCTAAAAGATCTTCCTGGAGAACCTTCACTTCGAAGATAAATTCTAATACAAATCAAAAAAAAAAAAATTGGGACTTTATAATGAAAATAACAAATAAAAACATCAACAACCCAATAAATCACCTCTTTCAAGGAAACACAAAAGTCACAAATGAAAAGCATATAGTCAACCTGATTGCAGAAAATTCTGCTCAAGTGTTATCTACAAAAAAATTATTCAAATCAATTTAATTCAATCGGAATCAAAGAGGAAAAAAACAAAATAAAATTCTCCTCTG
Source organism: Sepioteuthis lessoniana (assembly GCA_963585895.1). NCBI lineage: Eukaryota > Metazoa > Mollusca > Cephalopoda > Myopsida > Loliginidae > Sepioteuthis > Sepioteuthis lessoniana. The sequence continues at coordinate 13,104 of CAUZXS010003355.1, forward strand.
ACAATACTGAGAGTTATAACCAACCTTTCACCCTAACCAAACTCCAAAACTCAGTATCCAAATCTAACAACTCGGCCCCTGGTCCAGATGAAATTCACTATACCCTCCTCAAAGAACTCCCAACAATATCTCTAAAATATTTTCTAGATATATACGATATCTGGATCTCTGGCAACATCCCTATCCTCAAAAAACAAAAAGTTCCCATAAATCCTACTAGTTTGACCTATAGCTTTAACAATCTGCACCTGCAAAACCCTCAAAAGGATGATCAATCTAAGACTAACATGATTCCTTGAATCCAACAACCTTCTCTCAGACCTACAATCAGGCTTCTGAGCCAAAAGAAGTACCATAGACCAAATAGTCTGTATAGAAACTTTAATCGGGGAAGCATTCATCAAAAAACATCTGGTTGCAGTCCTCTTTGACCTAGAAAAAACCTATGATACAACCTGGCCATATGATATACTCAAAGACCTTGGCCTACAAGGCAGACTCCCCATCTTCATAAAACACTTGCTAGAAGACCGAACCTTTCAAACACGAATAAATAATACACTCTCTGATCCAAAACAACAAGAAATAGGTGTATCTCGGGGTAGTATCCTATTTGTGATTCTATTCATGATTAAAATAAATAAAATAACAACCTGTCCCCCCCTCCAGAAATCAACAGATTATTATATGTTGACCACTTTGTCATTTGTTACAGTTCTAAAAACATGGTCACCATAGAAAGAAAAATATAGCAATGCATTAACAAGATATTAAAATGGACCGTGAAAAATGGTTTTAAAATCTCTAGCAATAAAACCAAATGCATACATTTCTGCCAAATCCACAAAATGCATAATCAACCCACCTTAACATTAAATGGCTCTGAAATACCCATAACCCAGCAATATAAATTTTAAGGCATTACTCTTGACCCAAAACTATCCTTCATCCCACACATTAAACAACTGACGATCAAATGCAATCAAACTATCCAACACCTGAGAACCATAGCCCACACAAACTCGGGTGCTGATAAAAAAAAATCTATACAGAAGTCTTATACGATCAAAACTTGATTACATCTGCTTCATATATGGAGCAGCCAGAAAATCCTATCTCAGAGAACTCAAAACTATCCATCACCTGGGACTCCGTATTGTCCTAGGCATCTTCACTATCTCTCCAATTGAAAGTTTATATATAGAAGCCAATGAACCCCCACTTTCCTTGAGGAGATATAAACTTGCACTCCAATACTATATTAAACTCATTTCATGCCCCCCAAAACCCTGCCTATAAGTGCACCATAGAAATAAGATTAAAAAAACCTTTTTGAAAATAAAGAAAAGGCCATTAAACCTTTTTAATCTAAGAATTCAAACCCTTTTAAATGAAATCAAAATCAATCCCAAAATAATATATGATACAACACCAGCACCATAGACCATAAACCAACCAATGATAAAGTTAGACCTAACCAAACTTTCCAAAACCAAAACACACCACATCACCTTCCAAGAGAACTTCCTCAACATCCAAAAACAACTTCCCAGACCACCACCACATCTATACAGATGTATCCAAACAGTGAATGAAAGTTGGTTGTGCTGCTGTCTTCCAAAACCAAGAACTGTTAAAATGTCTCCCAAATGAATCATCAATCTATAGTGCAGAAGCCATAGCTATTGACCTAGCCATGAACATTATAGCAAATCACAAATTCTCTAAATTCATCATCTATTCAGACTCCAAATCAGTTCTCCAACCTCTACAGAGCAAAGATTCATCAACTCCTCTCATCTCAAGACTACTAGATAAAATGAACATTCTTTCTAAAAATGATAACATCATTCTTACTTGGATACCTTGCCACATTAGCATACAGGGAAATGAAAGGGCAGATAAAGCTGCAAAAAAGGCACTCCAGACACATATCCAATATGAAAATTCCATACACCGATCTAAAACCACTTATTAACAAATTTATACTCAAGAAATGGCAAAAATCTTGGGATGATCAAACGCAGAACAAGCTCCACCATATTCAAGATAACATAGGTGAATGGCCAGCAGGCTACAGAAGGAATAGAAAAGAAGTGATAATCTCCAGACTTCATATAGGTCACACCCACATTACCCATTCACACTTCCTAAAAGGGAAAGACTCCCCAGTATGTCTAACATGCAAAGTACCTCTCACAGTCAAACACATTCTCATAAGCTGTGAGAGGTTTAGACAAATTTGCCTAAAACATTACCAAACAAACAATTTAAAGGACCTCTTCAAAAACTCCAAACCAGAGGAAATCTTAAGCTTTCTAAAAGAAACCAACCTCTTCATCAAAATCTAATCAAATATAATAAAACATAACCAAATCTCCTACCCTAAAACCTAAAACATGCACAAAAAACAAAACCAATTTAACTCTTCTGGCATTAAATGACCCACAGATGTTGATATGCTGTTAAACAAAACTCAAATTGAATTGTTAGTGATGCATAGCAATACTTGGCACCATTTAACTATGTGCAAATGAATGAATAGTGTTAAATAGCAATATTTGAAATGACTTCACTGTCTGCAAACAAATGATTAATATTGAAAGAGTTATTAGTGTTAGATAGCAATAATTGAAACTGTAAATTGTAGAAACAAAAGCAATACTAGTGTGCAAACAAATTTGTTCTAACTTGCTTAAAGTTACAAACTAGTCACTTACATATATATATATATATATATATATATATATATATATATATATATATATATATATATATATATATATATATCTCCATTTAAAAGTGTACAAATAAATGGCTGATGTTAAATTACTGTTACATAGCAGTATTTGAAACCATTTAACTGTATGCAAACAAATGATTAATAGTAAATAGAATTATTTGTATTTGATAGAAATGCTTGAAACCATTTAACTGTGTGCAAAAGAATGAGCTCAGGCTCATTTAAATATGTTATCTACAAAATGTGTTTACAAATCATATATATTTGATATATATGTATAAAGAGGATTTAGCTTTATCTAACCTAGAAGGGTTGATATGCCATAGAACTGAACTGAACCAAACCAAACCAAACTGCCAACCCTTATTATTAATTTATTTTTTTGTCTTAATTTTTATTTGTTTTTCATTGCAGCTTACTATTATAAGTTTCAGTGATGAGTTTTTGATGTTGGCTATGTAAATTTGATTTATGGTTTAATGAATAGTCCAAGTACAGACATTGAAAATAAGTAAATTCAGAGGTATTCCAAACAAGGAAATTATAAGTTGTCTAAATTTCTAAGGCGAAGCTTGATGATTTTTATTATTAAGGGTTTTTGGACTATTGTCTTCATCTTTATTGTTATTTCCACAAAAAAAAAAAAAATATGATCACTGGTAAAAAATCATACATAATGGTAGTAATCCTAGTCAAGTAAGAACATTAAGTTTATAAGTCCCCAAAATTCATTCTGAATTGTCCAGCAGGACACATAGCATTATGATTATAGGTGTTGGTTTCCTTAGGATACAATCATCTGGAGGTTGCAGGTTCAATCCTGACTACAGTTGGGTAACATTACAGGAATACTTAACACCTGTACCTGGTTATGACTAACGGAATCAGAACAGACGACCCCTATGGATTCAATAAAGGACGTTGTTTGAAGTTCCATGAAGGTTCCCAAGTTTGACAAAAAACTGAAGAAGGCTGAAGGACATATCGACCAAAACGTTGTAGAAATAACAATAAAAATGAAGACAATAGTCCAAAAACCCTTAATGATAAAAGGAAATTATACAATGGCTTTAAATGATTCAAAGTACTGTGTTGTGACAGCTTCTCAGAATGATGAAGGTTTATGTAAATGAATGGGAGAGCTAATGAATACAATGAAAGAACAGCTACAAAAATAATAAAATGAATTATTTTGCTGAGGAAAAGGTGTAGAAAATAACCTTGCAAGCAGTTACAGCCCTAAATCCTAATCTCTGTATTTTCCTAATCATAGACTCTGATATGGTGTTCAAATCTCGAGTCCTTCTACTTAGGAGGTTGTCAAAGTGTCTGCTGAATCTATCAATCATCTGTGAAGATGATATTTGAAAAACTGATAAAAAAATGAAAATTCTTCATCTCAGAAAATTTTGTAATGTTCAGCATTCCTGCATGAAACATTTTTGTAAACAAAACATTACTTGGTTTTAGTATTTGTTGAATAAAAGCTGATAGTTTATGAACTCATCCAAGGCAAATATGATAAAGGATATTTGGTGTATGTCCCTATCAATAAGATTGAATTTGAACCTTATCATCCTAGAAATAGAGGTCAACTTATGCACCAAATATAAAATCTATACCATAACACTTGCAAACAATAAATAGAAATACTTGAAATTATTTAACTGTGTGCAAACAATAAATAGCAATATCTGAAACCATCTTATTGCATGCATACAATAAATAGAAATACTTGTAACCATTCAACTGTGTGCAAACAAATGATCTCTTGCTCATTTAAAAAATGTTACCTACAAACTATTCACTTAAAAATCATATATATGTATAAACAGGATTTGGCATTAAATAACCACCGAGGGTTGTTATACCATTAAACTAGATAGCCTAACCTTACATCACATTTAGAATATCACTAACAGCAATGGGGAACAGCATAAAAAAAACTTGTTTAAGGTATGGGTCATACTGCTTCATCATCATCATCATATCGTGCTGGCAGCACGGATATCCCTGACCCTCTCTCGCCACTCCTCCCTATCGTTCATCGCCCTAGGTAGGTCTTCAGGACAACAACCTGTATCCTCACATAGCTGCTGAATGTACGTTCGTGCTGGTCGTCCTGCTTTTGCGCGGCCGTGTGTGGGGATCCATAAGAGTACATCTCTTATGAGTTCATCTCTGCTTCTCCAGCAATGTCCTGCATGTCTGGTTCGCCTAACTTGAATAGATTTCGTGATAGGGGGCAGGTGGCCGTACAGTTGGTGTCTTGTGGGGTGTTGCTGCCAGGACTTGTTGAGGATTGCACGCAGCATTCTTGTGTAATTGCCATCTAGTTTCTTCTCCAGCCGTTTTGTTAGCGTCCATGTAGTGCATCCATATAGCAGTATCGATGTGACCGCTGCCTGGAAGAAACTGCGTTTCATTTTATCGGTTAGGTCTGATTTCCATATAGTCGATAGCCTATTGATAGCTGTCCATGCTTTCGTTAACCTCGTTTCGATGTCCTTTTCGGTTGATTCGACGCTGCTTCCTAGGTACGTGAATTTGTCTACTAGTTTAAGAGGGGTTCCTTCTAGAGTGGAGATGTCCCCCGTTTGGTTATAGCACAT